>VXBL01004413.1:314129-406856 GCA_013400195.1 Aramus guarauna | reverse complement strand
GAGTTTCTTGCATCTTCTCACTCCTCTCTCCAGCTGAAAAACCTCTTTCTAACTGGGTTTGGGTTTTTTTCCTTCTTAAATATGTTATCACAGAGGCGCTGATTGGCTTGGACTTGGCCAGCGGTGGGTCTGTGTTGGAGCCGGCTGGCATTGGCTCTGTCAGACACAGGGGAAGCTTCTAGCAGCTTCTCACAGAAGCCATCCCTGTAGCCCCCCGTGCTACCAAAACCTTGCCATGCAAATCCAACACAACTTTTCAAGACCATTTATTTAATGACGTATACTTTATTAGTTCTGTACATTTCTGGATGGTTTTCTCAAAACAAAAAATGGCAAGACACAGTTCAGCCTTCTTAAGATGTAGCATCAACGTGGTGTGTACTAAAGAGCCTTTAGAGACACCAGTAGTTACAATATAACCTTTCCTATCAAATAAGTTATTTATCCTTCCCATTTATCTCTGTTTTGTTATCCTTTCTTTGCCAATAATAGTTAACCTGAAGGCAGTTTGTAAAGGTCTTTCTAATAGCTAGATAGAGTAATAACCTCTACAGCCTCACCTTAGACCCTTAACACAGATAGCTGTTAAGAAATGACAGTAATAACAAGTAGAATTATTATTGTTGCCAAGCATAAGGATCTTTTTTATATGTAATTTAATTATCTCTTTCTACTATCATATCTTTTTAGGTTACACATATTATGAAGTAGAAAGGTTATAAAAATCATAAATATCAGACCAGGAAAAGCCATAGCAGCATTAAGTCAATCCATGACTATTCTGTCTGAGGAACTGACAGAGCCGGACCTTTGGGATCATCAAATCTGCTGTTTGTTGTGAGCTGCATGATCATATGGATTCCATAGGCCAGGATCCACAGTAAAACTATAGATGTCACCAACCCCATCCAGATTCCAGGTGTAAAGAAACCTGTACAGTCACTTGCATAGGAAAACTGGTTGTTTTCAATGTTGAAGCCTTGAATCTGAAAATGAAGATAGGTAGAAATATGAGTGCAATTAAGGGTGGAGCATAGGCCCTACGTTTAGGATATATGTGGTAATTACAAAAAGCACACCTGCTAATTACCACTCACACTCTGCCCATTAAAAGAGACAGAACCAAATCCTCTGCATAACAATTGTCCGGGTAGCCTTTTCACCCAGGAAATTAAAGATACAGAATTCACTTGTTTGGAAAGAAGTAAGTTTCCCACTTCAGAAATTTATGTTACTCTTAGAAGTGAAGTCACTAAGGGGACCTGTGATCAAAATTGCTCAGTGACCACTTAAAACTCAAAGCACTCAACAGTATGAGAGTTAAGGCCCACCACCGATCATGAGATTTGTTGAAATACCCTGAGATTGCTAGCTAATAACTCTGACAAGCAGAACTCCTGAAATCTCCTTTAAAATTCATCTAATGAAGATGACCTTTTTGGCTGAGTTTTAGTGAAAGTTCAAGGAGATAACAGTTGTGAAACCTTTCTTCCCCCCTCCTTAGATATCAGATACTCAAAACAGGAGAGAGGGTTTGATTTATTGAGGTGTGGGATCTGTGATGTCTATGAACATACGAAACCCATATAAGCTTTTCCAGCAGTCAGAAATATCTGTAATATCTCTCCTTTGACTGGATTCTTGAGGTCTGCCACCAGCTGAGCTCCTCATTTTCCTCAGAAAAATCAACTAATTTTGGGATCTATTCTCTGCCTAGCCACCAATTTTGCAAAAAATATCAACAAACTGAATGCCTTTGAGACCACTATCCTTCTAAAAATCTTGTTAAAACCAGTGAAAGGATTAGAAAACTATGAAGAAAGAGAAGACAATCACCCCTCTACACACATACACATAATGACATAAGCACTGATTCCTTCAGAAGGAAGGGAATCTAACTGGTGAAAGGAAATGAAGGAAGGAATTAATCTGATATGTGATTTTGAGTCTTTCTTAAATAATTTTATAAAGAAAAATGAAGAGTGGGATTCTTATGTATTTACAGATTCTTTGAAATGGGTATGTAAGGAAAGCATCAAACATCATAAATGCCCTAGTAAAAAAACAAGACTTAAACTGACTATTGTCTATAAAATATTATAGAATAAAATAAAAAAGGAACATTTTATTTAAATCACTTCACTCACCAGGCAATAACCAAGGAAGCAGAAGATCATGGATTTCTACTTTTCTATGTTTCCATTCCATGATTATGCTATGGCTTATGATAAACTAAACGGAAAGCTTTGTGGTAATAAGAGTTTGAACTTCCTAGGAAAGGTGTGGTACAAACACTGAGGAGATTAGTGTGTGGCTTGCATACCGTGCTACACTAGTAAACACTCTGAGTTCATTCGTGGCTCAGCCACATAAAGTTAATGTGTACATAACATATGTGTTAAGGCCAATGTCCATACCTTCGATAATGCTGATTAATAAAACTATTACCATACACAGAATGAAGGGCTATTTAGGTAATATGGAGGTAAAGACAATTTTAGCAATTTAAGATTTTCTGGGCCTCTTAGAAGAATCTTTCCAAGTCAGATCATGGTAGCTAAATTGTCAAAAAGTCAGATCATGGTAGCTGAATTGCAAAAACTGCCTGCTTTCACTACAGGCAGTCAGACCTCTGATTAAAGCAGGATTAGTGAAAATAAGCTTATGGGTTGGATAACTGTTTGCACAGTTTTAGAGAACACAGGTGATTACCAAAGCCTTCGCTTGTTAAGCCACTGCTTTCACAACAGATGAGAATGTGAATAGAAGTTATAAAATGTCGTCTGAAAGACTTATTTACAATAAAAACAGAAAGCAGGTGATTATTTATGTCATTTATGTAAAAAAAAAAAAAAAAAAGGCCTGAAATTTTGGAAAACAATACACAGTTCTTACCACATTTACAAGAACTCTTTGAAGCGCTAACAGGTATATTTGGTTTAGAAATGCTTTACCGCTTCTGATATAGAGCCAGAAATACTGAATTTTATTATGTCAATCCTATTGTGGTTTTTTTTTTGAAGCAGGATTATGCTTATTGAACCTTCGAGGTGAAAGCTTTAATTGTACATTATTAAAATGTTATGTCTACTTTTAGGTGGGAGATGAAGTCTATGCGGGGTTCTTTTATTGCTTTTCTGAAGCGTTATCATTTCTGTGGGCGTGTTAGATCCCAGGTGGGAGATAAAATTGTGACTCCTAGCAGCGTTTCTACCTATAGAAAAGTTAAAAATACTTACATGTGATTCTCTAATTTTTATGAATGTAAAAGTCTTTTGGATACAGGCCTCTGTACTGCGGAAGTTTTAATTTTAGTGTTTGGACCAGTGTCATTTGTCTTGGTTATACTAGTCTGCATTTACTGTTAATTTTAAAAATATTTTTAAGTGGAGTTTTCTCGTCATTTGACCTTTGACAAACCCTTCAAGTAAAATCTTTTGTTATCATGGCTAAGTGTACACTGAACATCTAATTTTTGAACTCAGACATATTTTAGCCACGAAGAATCCTAATAATCTCGATTTGAAAGTTTTTGGCAGTTTTTTCCTAAGAACAAAAGTGCTTCTAAACCATTAGGACACATACTAAAGAAAAGCAGTGTTTTTGGCAGCAGCTTCCTCTAACTTTGGACAATTCTGAGATCCTCAAAAGGATAAAAGGTGTCACGGTAGAACAACCATTCCTGTAAGAACAACAACAAAACCAGCAAAAACCCCCACCAAAACCAGAGCAGTTTTGGTACCGTGTACAGCTATGAGTGTAGGGCACACCTAGACAGCATCCCACAGAGGTTCTTTAGGTGGTAGTGACTGAGCTAGCTCCAGAACCAAAGTAAAAGGCTGTATCAGTTCAGCCCGGCCTGAGAACAAGCTATGCAAGGCTTCACTGTGCAGGTGCCGTGCCCCTCTAGTGCAGTGATGACATTTTCAGGACCCATCATTGCAAAGTGCAATTGTACCAGCTAGATTGGCATTGGATCTTTGTTTCTGGTTCATTGCATAACATTGACATGAAAATCATGTTCTTCAGTTTCAGCAACAAGATTTTGTGCTGGCTGCAACCACTAAATCTCATTCTAGAACAAAGACTGATATTGAGATCAATTAGATTTCACCATATATCAGTGGAAGATATCTAGAAAGGTATGATCTACTTCAGATAGAACTCAGAAACGAGCCCAGACTAGTGACTTTCTGTTTTCTCAAACAACAGAAAAGATCAGAATAGGACTTTTCAGGTTTTGTTCCATGTTTAGAACTTGATCACAGAAAAAAACCTTTCCCAAGAGGAACTGGAAGTTCTGTTGTTTGAGCAGTGGAAGCAGCTGCTGCTCCAAATCAATAAGGAAGGTGGGAAACCTACTCCTTCTACTCTTGATCAAGACCCCAATGAAGGATGCCTACTAAGGATGGAGCAAGGCCTCTCTCTAAGCTCTGAGAAGGCAGCAGTATCAATGTACACAGAAACTCAAGGAAAAGATATGTTGTAAGTGGACGCTTCACGTTTTCATAGCCTATGTACTCTCATAGCCTAGCGATGCCAAAGTCTGACTTCAAAGAGTTGACTAGGAAAAGTAGAGTTACGTGGACTCAGGTATTTTTAGGCCTTTCCATAAAAAATACCATCAGGAGGAACTTTCACAGCATTGGTGTGTATTGCTATGTTCCCTCTCAAAAAACTGTGGGACTTGATCCTGGAATTTGTGGAAAATAAGTCTCAACACCAATGCTATTCCTTTGAGATTTCCATTGTTTAAGCATAAATCTCAAATCTGAACTCAGATTATTGAGATTTGGTTTATTACTGAAATCATTAATACAATTATATCAGCATTTGTACCCAGTTATAATGGGGTTAGCTCATCTATGACAAACGGAGTCCAGTTTGGAATTATTCCTATCATTTCCATGATCGCTTTAATCAAAGAGATCCCTTAGTGCAATATGGTTTTAAAATATAAAAAATATAAAATGTTTCTCCTAAGTCAAATCAATGCTCAAAATAATAAAGATGCAATCCTCTACACTTCACATATGTAGTCTGTACTACTGCACTAAATACACAGAAAATCTATGCCTCATTCAAAAAAACCCAAACAGCTGCTTTCCTTCTGGGCCATGTGGGATCTAGTATTGCTCCAATTGAAGTCCATGGCAAACCTTCCATTAAACCTAATTGCACCCGGCTTTGTTTCTATCTGTAGGAGTACAGACGGTCTGTGTCACTGAAAATGGTAACCACACTAAGCTGTACTTTTCTAGGTAAACAAAGTGCAAAGAAATCCAATAAAAACAAAGTAAGCAGCATAAAGCCACCCACCTGAGAGGCCCATGTTTCCAATAGCAGCCCAATTCATTAAACAGGCTTGGGGACTTAGTCATTCTTTGCCTGATTAAGCGCATTTGGGTTTATTGGTTTTTCTTTTCTCTGGACAACTTCATAGTTTTTTGTTTTTCAAAGCTGTGCTTTCATGTTCTTATTGTTCAGCAAATGCCGTCTTTTTTACCCCTTTATTGAATAGCTCACCTAGGGGGAACAGCTTTTCTTTTACATTTTCCCTCAGGCTGAAATGAAAGTAAGGGCATTATGAATGTGTGTCGTTCAGCACCTACAATACCAAGTAATAGTTCTTGGAATTATCTCTGAAATGGCAATGTGTACTCACTTGCAACCTGGAAATGAAAACATCCCAGTTTTTTGCCTCATTGTTGGATGGAATCAGCCTTGCAGGATAGAGATTGCTTGTTCCCACCAGCTGACAATGAAATGAATACTCTGCAGGAGCAGAGATGACAGAAACATTAAATTTAGCCAACTTTCCTTCATCTTGTACAATCTCAACCGAATCTAAAGTGGACCAATTTCTAGCCGAGCTTCCATAGAACTTGTTGCTCATTAAAAACCTAGAAAGACAAGAGAGGGGGAGAAAAAAAAAGTCAAAATGACAGAAGGAAAAGTTAATATTCATTTGATAAAGTACCAGTGGCACATAAAGGTTCACTATTGCTAGCTGCAAATGTCTTACCTTGGCCTCCCACATCATTAGGGTTGTTCATATGTGAAGAAACTCTGTGAATATGTTTTTACTACTTCTTAGAGTTTCATCTCACAAGCACAGCTTTCCATAGCTGTGGCAGGCAAGGAGCAAATGCAATTTCATTCTTCAAGGGCCTCTGCCTGTGCCATATTTCATCAGTTACCAACAGTTTATAATCAGTGGAGCAGAACCTGAGAGACTGTCAGTCAGCCTGCAGTGGCTCTCAATAAACATTTCTTGGGATTTTTTGAAAATTGCTTTTATGATAGGTATGGGCATGATAACCACTCCGATTTATCATTGCAATTCTTCCTTGGCTCAGATGCCTAAATGGCAATTTCCTTTGCAAATGTCTGAATTTGCAGTAGAAGAGAGAGTTTTTTCGCACTGGAGGGTGGGGAAGTTCATCAGCCCTAGCTTCCCAATTTGTAGTGGGTTAGGTACAAATAAATACTTTCTCATTTTGAAAAGGTCTGTGTATGTGCAGTATTGCAGCAGTTTTCAGTAGGTTATAATCATGGGATTTATTTATATGTTACTACCACCACAGGCTGAACACCTCCCAAATGTTCTGAAACAGAAATAATTAACAACATCCAGAAGTACATCCTAATCCTTTACAGATCAGGACTATGTCCTAGTCTTTACCACTTTTTACCCAGTTACTTTTAGGTATTCAAGTTATCTCGTAAAGAAATCATAAACTTTTCTCCTTATGGTATGTTGCTTAGTACATTAACCCTACTTGGTCTATGTATGTATTGCTCTATATAGTTTGCTGAAGATTTTTTTTGCTTGTTGATAACCACAAAGGATTTAGAAGAGGAATCTTTTTAGCAGTGAGACTTGCTACAAAATGAAACATTGCAATATTTCAATGGGTAACACTGTATGTGGATTTTAAAGTTTGGAGTAATACCTATATGCAATTATAATATGCTTGAAAAAGTAAGCAGTCATCTATAAATGTGGCACAATATAGAATACTTTATGTTCTATAGGTGTTATATGGATATATAGAGACAATATTCTCTGTTGTAGGATATTGCTGGTTTGTTCAAATAGGTTGCTTTCAGTAGCATGTCATCCACATGACATAGAGTCTAAACTCAATGCCAGCAATGCTGCTTAGGAGTAACACACAAAAGTTGACAGGGTAGGTTACTACAGTAATTGAGCCTTTTCTTTGTTTTGTTCTTTTTTTGGTTTTCTTTGTTTGTTTGTTTTTTGTTTTGTTTTGTTTTTTAATAATCTGTGGCTTTTGATTCATGTAACTTCATAACCCTCAAGAGTTTCAAAATGCTCAGAAAGAATCTCAGAACTCAAAGTATCATTCAAATGAGAAAAGGATGTTTTGTCTTATGGCATTCCTTACATTTTGAGCTTAAACAGCTCTTTCCATATAACATTCAGCTGCATTTTCTTTGTTTGTTTGTTTTTTGCAACATTTGAATTTCATCTAGCACACATTATGGAAAATATGATATTGTTATAGTGATAAAGTTACAAAATTAAAACATGTATTAGCCTAGATATTAATTGCTAGAAGAAATAAATCTTTTCCTGATATACAGCACAATCTGAACAGAATTTCCATGGTGTCTCAGTAGCAATGCTATAGGCACTAGCTGAAGGCCAGTTATAAGCACTGACAAATTTACTTAAATGTTTCCACCAACCACAGATGCTGGGTGTGCTCCGTACTTTTGCTGAGAAGAAAAAAATAGTGATAAACAAGGAAATTCTTTGGAGACTTACCATATGAACAAACAAGTTTCATAAGGCTATGTATGCCAGTACAGCCTAAAGCGACCTCCAAGAGAATGCTGTCTCTTCACATTGTACCAAATACTAACATTTTTTGTTACTTACAGATTTATGAGAATTAAGATTGTTGAGGATGGTTAACTTAATAATATAGGCTTTTATCCTTAGCATTTTTCCAAACAACTGATAGTGAATAACCTCCAACAAGCAGATGCTTAACTGATACAACTATAATTCATTAAATTACAGAAAAGACATTGAAACAACAAAAATCAATAGAATTACTTCATTTAGTTTAACATTTTCTCAGATAAGTAGATGGCAAATGGAATGAGCATAATATAACAATGAATGGCAAGGGGAGGGAAGAGTAAAGATTTTATCTGCAGAACTGAAAATACCTTGTGTTTATAGGAAATGCTGCATTTGTGTCAAGCATTAGAGCAAATATAGGAAGCAAACTTTCACACAGACATTATGCACTTTATGTATTGTGTGGCACAAACAATTCTGGTCATAGGCCAGACTCCCTTTGTGCCACATAACCATAAGAACTATAAACGCTACCACCTGTTACTGATCACCATCTCATGTGGCTATTCATTGCAAGGAGAGATTTCTGAAAAGGAAACAAGCTGGAATCACCACTGTTTCCAAGATTCAGAGAGAAACGCAACTGTTAGGTAAAAGACTTTAAAATGTGGGGTTTGCATCAATTCTATGCTGCACATGCTATGAGCAACAACAACAGTAAAGTACTTATCAATGTAAGTGGGGAAAATACTAATGCTCTGCACTTCCATCCACTTTGACACCTTTTCCCAGAGGAGATGACAGACAGGTGCGTGAACAGCCGGATGCCATCGGCTCCTGAGAGAGCTGAGATGATGCTTCTTCCAGCAAAAACTACTGCCCACTGCTCCTACCCCTGCTGCAGCAATAGTTCACTTTTCTAAAACTAGCACTACCAGAAACACTCTACAACCTCTCCCTAACAGCTCACCTCTCAGTGGCAAGTGCAGGAGGGTGAATGGGACTGCTGCTCTTGCTAGAGAGAGGGAGATGGCAGCTGCTTGCTTTGGACGAAGCAGCTATTGCAGCTGCTAGTAGGAGGTGGGTTATGACTAGCTGCTCACCATGAGGTAGTAGACTAGTGGTGTAAAGGCAGGCTCTGGATCCAGCTTATGCTGCTGAAGTTAGAGCCTCTTCTATTCATGAATAAATTGAGCTGTTTGAATGTGGTCCTCTCTGGGGTCACTATCTGTCTTCAAGGGATGCTCTGCTACACCTAAGTAAATGGCCTTACAGGGTAAAAAATGCAGTCATGGCCCTAAGCTCTGTTCCTTCCCACCTCTTTGCCCTGCTTGTGTCCTGTTTATTGAGGCAGATGGCAATCTTACTGATGAATCTTGAACAAGAAATGTAATCAAAATGAACCAAACCAGAAGGTGAAAACAGAGGTTGAAATGTATCTCTGTGGATTTTAGAAGCTCTTGACAATAGACATGCTGAGATAAACAAGGTGAATAAAATGTTCCTGAATCATGAAAAGATCAATGGATTGTTCTGGTTCTGTTGGGTATATCTTATTATTTGCATTATATGCCATACAATATTGTATTATGGTAGCTAAAAGAAGCCTAAAATGACACAATTGTCTCTTGAATCAAGAGATAATCCAATAGAAAACAGCACAAATAACCAGGTGTGTCTTTAGCAGAAAGTTTTCTTTATAAAGGCTTCTAAGGCGTTGTGGGTTGACGCCAGCCTGCAGCCAAGCACCCATGTACCTACTTGCTCACACCCCATTTTCAACAGGTGTGTTGGGTTTGCATGGCAAGGTTTTGGTAGCACAGGGGGCTACAGGGGTGGCTTCTGTGAGAAGCTGCTAGAAGCTTCCCCTGTGTCCGACAGAGCCAATGCCAGCTGGCTCCAAGATGGACCTGCTGCTGGCCAAGGCCAAGCCAATCAGTGCCTCTGTGATAACATATTTAAGAAGGGCAAAAAACAAGTTAGAAAGAGTTTTATCAGCTGGAGAGAGGAGTGAGAAGATGTAAGAAACTCTACAGACACCCAGGTCAGTGCAGAAGGAGGGGCAGGAGGTGCTCCAGGTGCTGGAGCAGAGATCCCCCTGCAGCCCATGGTGAAGACCATGGTGAAGCAGGCTGTCCTCCTGCAGCCCATGGAGGAAGGATGAGGGGTGTAGAGATTCCACCTGCAGCCCATGGAGGACCCCACGCTGGAGCNTTTAAGATTTGATTTTATTTCTCATTCCTCTACTTTGTTCTGTTTGGTAATAAATTAAATGAATTTTTTTCTCTAAGTTCAGTCTGGTTTGCTTGTGACAATGATAAGTGAGTGATCTCTCCCTGTCCTTATCTCAACCCACAGCCTTTTGTTATACCTTCTCTCCCCTGTGCAGTTAAGGAGGGGGAGCGACAGAGCGGCTCTGGGTGGCACCTGGCCTCCAGCCAGGGTCAACCCACCACAGTCTTTTTTGGCGCCCAGCATGAGCCTCGAGAAAATTGAGGTAAAGATAGTAATTGGAAGAGGCAACGGGCAAAACATGGACTGAGCGTAGGCAGAGAGTGAAATAGTGGTGAAGGGACAAGAGGTGGATTCTGTATGTAAATTGTCCACTCTTGTTTGGTGTTGTGATGATGTTATTTTGATTTTGGTGTGAGGAATTCTTTTTTTCTTTTTCCTTGTTGATGAGATTAGTGTTTGTGAAGTCTGTGTTGAATGTTTATTTTAATGATAATGCTTAAATATGTGATTCACAGAGGCGAGGGGTGGAATGTATTGGGTTTGCGTGGCAAGGTTTTGGTAGCGGCGGGGGGGCTATGGGTGGCTTCTGTGAGAAGCTTCTGTGGAGCCTGAGTTTCTTATCCCAGCTTCAAGGCCTGTTTATGCATCTCGGTCTTTAGTTATAATGTATTCAAGTAGAAGCACAGGTCAAGAGAAACTTTGTGAGTATTTTACTACAACGGGCTCAAAGGATGTGAAAAAATATTCTGGAATAAGAGAGAAAACATGAACCATTCACCTTTTGTACTAATGTTCTCCTTTAATTTACAGTCAGTCTGCCTGCAGAGTTGCTTCAAATTTCTTCTCTTCAGATGCACCTCAGATTCATAACCACATTAAAGTTTTCTCCCAATAAATAATTAAAATTATAAGATTTTAACAAACAGATGACTAAAGGTAAATCTGAATAATTGTCATTAAATCCACATGCGTGCACTAACATCACATTTGATCATCTTATGCTGCTGCAGCAATCAAAATCCAAGATAAATGTTTCAGCTGCCAAAGCATTTTGTTTCTATAGTAGCATCCTAAGGTTTGCAATTTGCTGTTGTATAGTTGAGCAAAACCTACTTTAAAGAAAACAACCCCTCTAAGATCTATCAATTAACTCAGTAGCTAGTTTTACAGCACAGTGTCATGTTCCATAGGATTTTCAAGTGCTTTAGGATTCATATTATTTTCTTGGAATTGTAATTTTACTAGAAAGCATGGTGTTATGCTGAGGATGGTCACATTCAGGACAAATGTAGGAAGCAACCAGATTCATTCATACAGAAAGCAGTTACAGGACAGCAACTAAGACCTACAGGAGTATGAGCAAAGACGCAGAATGAGAATCCAGGGCACTGTTTTGGTGGGTCTGTCTGTACAAGAGTGAGACAGGAGCAGTAGACAGAGAAGCACCAGGGCGGCACCAGAGAAAGTGATATTTTGTGACTTGGAGTAAAAAACACAACTTGGGCAAAGTCTTGGTTTGAGAACAGTATTTCTGGAATAGAATCCAAGGAAAATGTTTCTTTAATTCCCTGTGGTGTTCAGGGAAATGTATTCCCCTGTGATAATTTACAGTATTGAAACCAAGAAACGCTTGACTCCATCACCAAGGACAAGTCTCAAGGATCCTACACGCAGCTAACTACAGCACTCAGAAAAGTTAAAAAAAAAAAAAACCAGAGCCCTATGCTAACAACAATCTCATCTGTACATTATGTTCTTTCACAAAGCTCTAGATGCTTGGGGTGGACGGGAGATGTTAACTAACAAAGCATGTTTGGTTTCTTGCCACCTACCATGGCCTCTGATGATGACTGCAAGTGTCTCTATACACTCCAAGCACAACTCCAAACACATCACTGACTCTCTTCAACACAAGGTCTTCTGGGGGTTCTTTTACCTAAATGTGGAATGTCCTTCTATCTCAGTGTAAGTAACAGTATTTATTTATTCGTGCTTATCTTCTTTCTGCCATGTGCCTCTTACTCTCCTACCAAAATGATGTTCAAGCTCTGACTGTCTCCTACATTATTACTTTAAACTTCCTCTCTTTGGTTTCCTTGGATTTCAATATTTCCTTTATTCAAGATGTCAAAAGCATTTTAGATGGCAAAACTCATCTGTCCTTCTGCTGTCCAAGCAAACATCCAGTTCATCCTCTGATATATTCAAATTTAATTCAGTGCAAGTTCCCTGGTCCAAGTCCTTTCCAAATAAATTTAAGCAACTAACTGAGGTACCTGAATGAACAGAGCAGGCCACATTATCTTTGCCAGAGCTTAAGAAAATAATTTTAACTGCTGTTCCTGCTGCTGAGGAAAGAACTGACATTTGTGGATTAGCAGCTGTATGACAGCCCTCAAACAGCAGCAGATGCTTTTCCCATCCCTAGAATCCACTAGTGAGAGCAACAGCTGCAAGCTCTCCCTGTGACTTTTCATCTCAAGCCTTCCTATTCCCTAATTTTTCTTCCCTCTTCTCATGGTAGGAGAAACGTGGTCTTATCACCACCCATGCAGCAGAAAAATTACAAGGTTTTGCACCTCTTATTAGCCCCAAGCTAGCTCTGACAGAGTACACTGGTAATCCACATTACAACTAAATACAACCCTGGTCGTGCAAGTAGACTTCAGTCCCTAGAATTGCTTACAAATCACAGATAGATTTCCCTGAGACAGGATGGTGGTCTCATCCTATTAGCAACACAGGATGTTGCATATACCAATACCTTACATCACTTTTTCAGAACTGTAGCTGAGCATATTAATACATTCTCTATAAACACTGTATTATTTTTCTCCTGCATAGTAACTCCTCAGAACAGAAAGCAACTCAATTTCAAAAGCATTTTCACTTAACTCCTCTTTTTTTTGCTCCTAATTTACAAACAGGGTTTGTACATCACAAAGATCTATTTAAGAATAAATCATAAGTTACCTTATCTCTAGGCTGCTGATTCCATTCACTGGCTTTGTGTATTTTAATGACAGTCTAAGAATAAGAAACAGATTTTTAATGTTAGAGTAGTCAGCTTTAATTAGATCATTGTGACATTTCAATCGGAGGGAATATTCTAAATCAATAGGCAATTACAAAAGTCATATAGCAAAGGTTCAGTACACAGGAAAATATGACAAAATATTTCTAGAGGGTTTTTTTACCCAAGAGCAGGTGCTTCAAAGTAAAGGAAAACAGAGATCATGTTTCATTAATGTACTTCCAGCTGAATTACTACCTAGTAACTGGCAATACTCCCTTTCAAGGGAATTTTACAATGAAATGATGATCTCATTAAAGCCAGTGGAGACTTCTGTGATTGTGAGATCCAGCACAGGGAAACCTATTTGGACCAAATATAAACAAACAAGGAAGTAAGGAATGTAAGAGGAAAAAAAAAAAAGTGAAAATAAGAGGCTACATCTGAACAATTTTTGTGGTTTTGACTCATACTTTTTCTTCTAAGAATATCCAATTTAGTATTTTTTATTTTGGATGCTTGAGAAGAAGAAAATTAAATTAGTATTAACTTGACATTGCACCATTTCTGATTAGTTTTCAGAATCATATGTATTATGACAGGAAATTTCTTGTGCTACTCACGTTGTGTTGATGTCTGAGCAGTGAGAGGATGAAAGATCCACATTCTGCCTTACAAATGTTGCATTTGTCAAATCTATAAAAACGGAACTGTTGGCTTTAAGGCTGAAATTACTAGCATAAAAAAGGATGCATATAGTATTTCCAGTGGTCACATTCAGAGGAGGATATGATAAAGTGTCTTCTTCCTCAGTGGCCATTAATTGTCGTCTTAACTTCCCCACTACGTCAGTTCTTTGAGAAATCTGGAATAATAGCACATTAGCAATTCATCTCCTTTGTAAGAGATAATATCAATAGAACACAGACCTTCACCATTCTGTACCATGAACATCCATCCTTCTTAAATTCTCAGTCAACCTCAACATTTAATATTGTCTGTCCTTTTAATTGACAGTAAGGAGGCTAATGAGGTGGCGTTAACCGAGGTTCCCATGGTCAGGTGTCCACATGTGAAAAAAAACACCGTTGCACTGTTAGGCAAATAATGTAGAACAATGTTGTTAATGCTGCCTTAAGATGGTACTAATCATTAGTGTTAACAGGTAAAAGATTTTTTTTTTTTTTAACAGAAGAATATACTGAAATAAATTAACTTTTTTCTGCTATAAAATCACAAGAAAACTTCAAATTGCCAGTTCAGCAACCACCCCCCTTCATAACAACAGTAGTTTTTTCACTCTTCATTTTAACAGGCATGAAAGCAGGCTACTTAACTACAGCAGTGTTATATTTATACTTCTGATGGCTTCTGGAAAAAGATTTATGCTCGTTTGGCTGATGTGGTGAACTCCTACAAGGGACTTCACTGCATATATACATTTGCTTTTAGGAGGTTTCTAGGAATTCCCTTTAATAGATAATGCTTTTTTACATATGTGCCCAGGGCATCTGTGGTAAAACAGCCCCATCGATATCAATGGTAAAAGCTAGCTGACCTTATCAGGTGATAGCTTAATCCTCTTGTTCGTACCTTACTCTTCACTTCTTACTCTGTTCATACCTGGGCTATTCCATCTATTTTTAAGACCCACGTCAGCTTTAGAACTTTGTATTCTACAAGTGGCCTCTGCCCTTGGATAACTTTGGGATACAAGAAATGAGAGGCATCACAGGGGTTACCAGAACTATAATTATGTGGAGCTATTGCCTGGAACCACTTTTAACAAGTTTAAAGACAGGCAAGGACCATTTTCCAGTCTGGAACAGAGGCTATAATATCTCTTTATAACCTGCCTGTGGAGAGGAGCCCCAGAAGATTTTGTCACCTTAACCGCTGCTCTCTAAACGCTACGGGCCATCTGTTATTTACAACACATTTTTGCAGATACCTCATTCTACGAACAAAGCAGAATGGGCTGAGGTAAAAACCTTCGACTAAACGCTCAAATGAAGATTGCAATCTTCTGCTCCCATACATGCATACTTTATGAATTCCTTTTTAATTCAGAGTAGTGCCTTTTCAAATACATCAGAACATGCATTATTTTAAATGAATACCATTTTCTTTTAAAGAAGAGTGTAAAACAAAAGAAAATATCCAACTTTTGATATAAAACTTTTAATCTTCCCTTAGGCTCTCCTGAAATGTAATCATTTTATTTCAAACCGAGAGGAAGAGCTGAAGTCTAAATTATATCCTGTCTAACAATTGACTTCGCTATGTGGGCCCAGCACATCATCTAAAGAGGGCTTTAAAAACCACCTGCTAATAGCTGAAAACAAGGTTACATCGGAGACTGTGATTGGGCTAACTTGGGGGATTAGGTTTAAGTATCTTAAAATAAAAAGAAAGCTATTAGAATATAATCATGAGACTACAGCTTTATTTCTATTGCTCTGCTGCCAGTACTTTGTCTTGAGGCTCTCGCATAAAGATTCCCTTTCGTCTCTGAAAAAGCACATGAACTGAAAGAGCATTTGCCTGTAAAGAAGGGATGTCAGGGACTAAGAAATCCACTAGTTTCCCATCGTTAAACTTGTTTTAACAAATTTACCGATGCTGAAGAAGGGAGGCAATACAGCTTGCTAAACAGACTTCTAAAAGTGGGATTTGTCTCGTTCATATTTGTGGCTGAATACAGTCATGGACTATAGGCAGGCAGGACGACTACACCAAATGGGAGCCTGAAAGCACCAGTTCTCTGGAGAAATGGCCCCCAAACCATTACCAGCCTGTATATTCATCCCTTCAGCCTGAAGATGCATTTCTATAAGTTACCTGTGGGTTAGGTAATTTAGCACGTTTGAAATCAGAAAGCATGACCTCACAGAGATTCAAGAAAATTTAGTCTTGGGGCTGGAAAAAGGATCTCTCAAACATCCCAACCTGGGACCCACTGGAGACCTGAAGACGGCAGTCAGTCCTTCCTGCAGCTGAGCTGCAGTGGGAAGATGAGCTCTCCCCCAGTACATCCCTGCCTCTCTGCTTCAGGCACGTTTCCTTATTCTTCTGTTGCTGCACAAATGTGAGCTTACGGAATTAAAATAATTGTTCCCATGCCATATATTTCATGCTAAACTATAAATGACAAGATACTTCCTTGAGAAATTGGTTATATTTACACTAAATTCCTGTAAAATGGTTATATTTATACTAAATTCTTGTAAATCAAATTAGATTATTTGATAACAATCCATAGTGGCAGTGTTGTCAAATATTAAACCATATTTTATTCTGGTTTTTAGTGCCTTCTTCACCTTTACCTAATCTGAACCATGCAATGTGTGAGTCACTATCTTGTTCCTCTGGATTTATCAATTCCATTTTTGATCTCAGATATGAACTACCGCAAGACCTGATTAAATAAGATACAGAAAAGAAAGAGTGCAATTTATATTGTCCTAGACAAGAACTGAACACTATCATTACTAACTGAACCTTCAATAGACAAAGCCTGGACAAAATTCTTCCCTTTGATCTGTTTTGCAAGCCTCCTAATTCAGAATCATCTCTCTTGGAAAGGAGAAAGACAGCTGATCTGGCAACATTTTGATGCACCAACATACTGATCTTTTTTCAAAGCAAACAGACCTTAGATCCAAATTATTCATTTGTTTTGTTGTTGTTGCTGGGTTTTTGTTGGCTGTTCCAAAATAGAATGGCTAGAGACAAGAAAAAAGATTTGGGGCCATTTTATATATTTGAAATTACAAACAAATATAAATCGAATGGTTGCAAACACATACAAGAAAAATACAAAATACTGGGAAAATAAAATTTTCATTGGCTGAAATTATGAATGGTAATGAACCATAGAAACAGGCTACATTTCACACATTCTAACGTGGGATTTTTGGATATCAGTTCAACAGATGGTTATGCCTTCTTTTTCAGTCTTGTACATCTTGACTTTTTTATTGCTATGTTTAGGTGTGCACATCAATAAGACTAAGAAAACTATCCTGGTGGTGCTCATTGCTCCTTTTCATTGCTTATGATATAGATCTATGACCACATCCTCTCTGTAGAGTTGTTGATCTTACTGTAGCAGCTAGAGGAAGGTCTTTCTGTACTTTCAAGGAGGGATACAAGGAGGAGGAAGGGTACACTCCCTTTCTCTTTTTAGGTTGGATCTTAGCCTAATCTCTGCCTCCATACTGGTACTGTGGGCTACAGTGCGTTCTCTGTATATACCCTACTTAGATGGCAAATGGTAATTTTTCCAGATTTAGTCATAACACGATTAAACCAATTGTTGGAATCACAAAACTCCCTTAAAATCTTACCTTCTAGTAAAATAAAAAAGTGCAATATAATAACCAGATATTGCTTATTAATATTAAATTTCATAAATGCAGAAAAGAGCCTGAAAATATTTAGGAAATTGATGTCCAAGACAAAAGCTCAAAATACACTGTGAAAGGGGAGGTCAAAAAATCCTTTTGGTCACTTATGAATTTGAAGGGCTGAATGATGAGGTAACTACCATCACTAATTCTTTTCACAGGGTACCAAGTTGACTGTACACTTACATTTTCTCAATTCACTTTAACAGGGATCTTTACAATGTTTTTTGCAAAATATAATTTAAAAAATGATGCTAGGAGGTTGTTGTGTGCTGAGTGGAGGGTTGCTGCTCCCCGCAGAATAACAAATCATGCTGCTTGCTGGGGTTTGGCTGTGGGACGTCAGAAGCCACTCAGCATTCACATCCCAGACAAATATCAGCGCATTTCAAATCCTTTTTCTGAAATTACCATTTCAGTTTCCTTCCCATGCAAACAGGTCAGTTTTCCTCCACATTTTCAAACTGACATAACATCATGGCCTCACTATGGACAGCATCACCACAACCCCTGCTGTACCTGAAAGATACTGTACCACAAATCTGTGATGCAGGCAATGGCTGTTTGTATCTCACTGCTAAAGGTTAAAAATTTGAAAGGTATTAGAATTTGGTATAATCACAAAGATGTTCTTTGCAGTGTCAGGTTTATAAAATCACATGTATAGTAAGCAGAAAGAATATATTTGATTACACTTATTTCATTCATCTGTTGGTGCAAGACTGTAGCATAACAGTGCTCTGAGCTGTCAAATCTAGAACATTAAGCAGAGTTACCAATTATCTCTATTTTTGAGAGTTTAAACTGTTTCCATTTTTATTATTTCTAATGTTTTTTGAATTTTGGATTTTTCTTCCCCTCTAATCTATCTTGAAATATAATTTCAATTTTGGCCCTAGATTTGGTGAATCTTGCACTTCATATAAACCTCAAGCAGTCTCTCTCTGTTTTATTGAGGAGACTGGATTCCTCATGGATTCGTCCTCTGATACACCAGAGGGTTGTGCTGCCATCCAGAGGGACCTCCACAGGCTGAAGAAATGGGCTGACAGGGACCTCATGAAGTTCAACACGGGGAAGTGCAAAGTCCTGTTCTTGGGGAGGAACAACCCCAGGCACCAGTACACACTGGGGGCCAACTGGCTGGAAAGCAGCTTTGCAGAAAAGGACCTGGGGATCCTGGAGGACACTAAATTGAACATGAGCCAGCAATGTGGAAGAAGGTCCACGGTATCCTGGGCTGCATTAGATGAAATATTGGCAGCAGGTCAAGGGTGGGCAATCCTTCCCCTCTACTCAGCACTGGTGAGGCCATACCTGGAATGCTGGGTCCAGTGCTGGGCTCCTCAGTACAAGAGAGGCATACTGGAGACAGTCCAATGAAGGGCCATAAGCATGAGGAAGGGTCTGGAGCATCTCTCCTATATGGAAAGGCTGAGAGAGCTCAGACTGTTTAGCCTGGAGAAGAGAAGGCTCAGGAGGAGGATCTCATGAATGTGTATAGTTACCAGAAGGGAGATTGTAAAGAAGATGGAGCCAGGCTCTTTTCAGTGGTGCTCAGTGACAGGGCCAGAGGCACACGTGAGATTATTCCATCTGAACATCAGGAAACACTTTTTCTACTGTGAGAGTGACTGAGCGCTGGCACAGGTTGCCCACAGAAGTTGTGGAGTCTCCATCCCCAGAGATGTTCAAAATACAACTGGACATGGTACTGGGCAACTGGCTCTAGGTGGCCCTGCTTGAGGAGGGAGGTTGGAATAGATGGTCTCCAGAGGTCAGCTCCAACCTCAATTATTCTGTGATTCCATGTGATTCTGTCTCAAATCATCTACAGATCTAGACCTCAGCATGACCTGAGTAGGATGCAGAATGAGGAAGGCTTCTTCATCACAATGGTCAAAGCCTGGATTCCTAGTTTTCAAAGATATAGAAGCCCAATCTTGTTAGGATGTATTTTCCTGCCTACTAAGTGACCTACTCATATTTTACCTCTACTTTTTCCAAGTCCTACTGTTTGAATTAACTTATCAGTACAAAATGTGAACCATGAGATACTGTCTGTCCATCATGTACAAAGATATGAAATTAGACATAGTACGAAAAAATCACACTGCTTTGGAGCAGCACAAAATTTCAATAAGTTCAAATTCAAATGCAAGCTTTGATACAGCTACCACAGTCTGTTGCAAAGAATCTTACCTACCTACAACTAATTTTGACTTTAATTCTTTATAACTAAAACTGACAGAGACAAAATTTCTGCTCTGCTGAAACTGAACCCAGAAGATGTTTAAACTTTTTCCACCAGGAATGTTTGTAGGGTGACCTAGTTATAATCAGAATCCCCCAAACATTCCCCATGGAGATGCTTAGCTTATCAGGAATTACCAGAAACTCATTTGAATACACCTTTCTTGTTCATGTACCTATTTCATTAAGGTGGTAGGTTATCACAATTTCAAGGCAGTTTTTCAGATTTGAAATTTCTGTTCCTACTAAATCACCTGAAATATTATAACTTGCATATGATACAGTAAAACCTACATATCTAAAGACCGCACAAGTCCTGAGTAATTGCACTTGCAGGTGTTATCAGAACCAGAATTCAATATCTGAAATTGTTCTTTCCTTCCACATTAATTCTCTTCAATGTAAACAGCATGAGGTAAAGCTACAATACAGCTTTCAAGGGAAACAAAGCAGGTAAAAATGTGTGTTGAGTAGATTCGGGAAAAATTAGAAACCTCATTTAGAAAAATCAATTTTTGTATGTATGTATAAAGCCCAGTAAGCTCTTTGATTGTGAGAGCCAAGCCCTTACATTTTTTACTCGGACATATTTCCTGTCAACATTAATAAATTTTTTTCTAAGTAGAAACTTTAAACTGACCACAATCACCTGTCTATGCAGAAAAAGCAAGCAGGTATGTAATGCATTTCTCTTCAGTGAAACACAAAATAGAAAATTTGTTCTAAGTTATAAGAAACGTGCTTTAAAATAAAGATCACGATGTAATTCAAAATCCATGCATAACTGAACTGTGACAGTCTTGGTATAAGTATGGACTTGGATACCTGTATTGCTCACATACGTATGTGCATTCACACACACACATACAGAAAGAATAGAGTGGAAATATACTCAGGTGGAGAATTTCTCAGAAATCTCATTCTTTTCCTTGCTGACTGCACAGATCTACAGGTAGATCCAGATGGAGAACACAGATCTGAGGGCATTTACAAGAGGACCGAGAGAAGGAGCTTATAGTGGTCATACTAGAAAACACACACAAAGAGAAATGTTTTCAAAGCAGGATTAAGTTTGCATTGCTGAGACTGGAATGGACTCCTCACCAAAAAAGGAAATTAAACTTCCAGAAAACAGTCTCCTTAGCACTATACTTTCTCCTTTTCATTTCCACTTCAGCAGCTGGTAGGGAATCATTAGGCCACTGCTTGCTATCACACTGAAGTGAATGCTGTGCTATTTGACACATTTGTAAAGCAACTGTAAGCCTAACCAAGACTTCAGGATAAATGTCAGCAGCATGACATCTTGCCCAGAGGAATCCTTCACCTCTTTTTCCCTTCTTTATTAATATTCTGATAAAGAAGGGGGAAAAGGATGCACAGCAATGAGGTACATTATAACAATAGCAATCATTTATTAACAATGATTACCGTAATTTTAGTGCCCTGCAGGATATATGACCAAGCTTACTGGCTCACATTATCATCTGATGGCTCCCCTGTCCAGCCGTGCATACTTCTACCAGCAAGCCAAATGGTTCGGGGACTGTGACACTCAGCTCCTACCTGATGTTCTGCATCTCCCAGGGTTTTTCACAAAAGTGAGGCTGGGACACAAAAGTTAAATTCAAAATTTAAGTCTCGCTGTAAGAGATAATGATCTCGCTGTACAAGATAATGTTGTCTTTTATAATTGGTAGTTGTCTTTTATAATTGTGGAGAGTATCCAAGTCATGACCAAGCACTTGGAGATCTTCTGTTAGAAGGGACAATAAAATTGCAATATTTATTATCCTGCTCAGTTCAGTGGCCTGCATAAACAAAATCTGCAGTGTCAGATCGCATGTTTATAGCTAGAGGTTTTTCTTCACAGGCCTGTCCTTTCGCCGCACTGGGCCATATAAGACATGTCTTGACTCTCATTTACAGCAAATGTGACTTCTCTGTGCAACTGAATACGGTGGAGAGACAAGCGAGTTAGCAGGGACCATGCAAGTGATGAAACTCAGAGCAGAGGAAGGTGCTGTGACGCAGCACCTGTGATAATCATTCTGCTTGGAAGGCCATAAAATGAGGCAAGGGATTTTTGCATGTATGGGACATACAAGCATATCCATAAATGCCACAGTACTCCAAATTTTCTGAAGAAAATGATATTTTCTTGCTCCAGGTTTTAATGGATTTTTATAGCAAACTTTTTCAGGTAACCTAAGGAAGAGCAGGAATTGGCCTATAAAAGATCTTAATTTGAGAAAGTAAAAGAGAATAAGTATAAGCTGGAGTAGCAGTGGAAGGAGCTGCTCCACTTAATTCTCTACCTTAAATTTCACTTAGAACAAGTAACCCAAATACAATTATTCCAATGAAAACAATGTCTTGGTCATCAACCAGTGTTAAAACTCATTTACATTCTTTTAGCTAATCAGATTTTTCAATCTAATATAGAAAAGAGAAAGAAAAATATGTATTAAGAGCTTGCAATGTAAACCAGAATTACTCCTGAAAGGAATCTACCAGATGTATCATTCAAGGAGTATTGGCTGATGCCAGTCTCCCCAGCTTTAACATCAGATTTTGGGCCCTGTTTCAGGCAATTCTGCCATAAAGATAAAAGAAGCTACAGATTTTACATCATTTTTAGCCTGCTAAGGGGAATACCCACTCCAACTGGTTGTTTTCCCCACTTTCTTATGTCCGTATGTGGAATTCAAGTTGCCATGGGAGATGTGAAACAGGATAAGGAGCCTCTGCTGCAACAGAGGAAACATGTATGTAGTGAGGGTTGGACTGAGGTTAGATACAGGCCTGGGGAGTTGCCGAATTGAAAAATGTGTTACAGTGCAGGGAGAGCTGCCAGCACTGTTTGTACCAGATGTAGGCTGGTCACAGGGAAATTAAAAAGCTGAAGATCTGTAAAAGTCTCCCTCCCTCCACTTAATGTATTGATCCTGCAGCACTTTGGAGGACTCATTTGCAAGAATGGGGAGTCTGTCTCTTTTTTTTTTTTTTTTTTCCTAACTTGAAGACAGACATGTGGACAGGACAATACATGTTATGCTTCAAATTTTTATTGATACTTCAGGGAAATTAATTTTTAACTTTAAAAAGTTACACATCATTCCTACAATTCTTCAGGTCTGTCTGTAATAAATTACAGTCTAAATACCAGTAGGTTTCTCAGATGGTCAGATTCTCCCTGTAAAAATACTGTGTTCAATGTGAGAACACCACTCTGTGCTTTCGACATCTCCATCTGTGTGTGACAACTCCTTTGGAGCAAACAGAAAGCCAAAACTTGCACTGCAGAAACTTGTGAGGAGAGTCTGGCTCTGTCTTCCTAGTTTTGCTGAATCAAAAGGCAAAGGCCAACAATTCTAGCAAGCTCGATCTCTTTGACAGGGAAGTTAAAACAAGTGGGTTTTTTCCCAGAAAATCAATAAAAAAGTGCTTACCTTCTACTCTGCTTTCTTGCACTCAGTATCCACTTAATTTTTCTGACAATAGTGTATGTAAGCTAGAACGTATATATATAGATGAAACACACGTCAGAAAGTCTAGACAAAGCTAATCTTAGAAATAACATCCATGCCTTTTGAAGATTACCATGCTTTCTTTTCTCTTGATAAACCCTTTTTCCTCTTTCAAGTTTCTCTCAAAATAGATGTATTTCCACCAACGCCTAGTTAACCCTTCCAGTTCACACATCTCAGCCCAAGTCATCAATCTCATTTTCCAATTTCCTTCATCTCCTACCAGTCTCTAGCCCATCCACGAAAACAAAACGAGACCAAAGCATGCAACCTTTGCCAGCAGTTAGGTGTAACTGCCAACTCTGGCTGGTAGTTACTGACCCTTGTCATGATATTTTGATATTAAACTTTGGAAAACTGAACTTTATAAGGTGAGGGATATTAGCAAACAAAGATCAACTTCCTGCCAGCACTCCTGTGGGATTGCTTTAGCAGCTTAATGCCTATTGGTGTTCCTACGCTATAGCCAAGCTTCAATGCCAGGTAATGACAAGTCTGGCTGGGGGTTTGGTTCAACCACAATCAGTTGCTCCTGCTGGCGCTTCAAATCCTGAGAAAAACTGTGGAGTGGTAGCAAGGAATATCATTCAGGTCATAGGGAAATCATGCATTGGGGAAGAGGAAGGAGTTTTCAACAGTGAGGAGGCAAGGTGGGATCCAACATTCACCTTGCAATAGTTCTGCTCACCATAAGGCACGAAAGCCTCCTTATTCTGTTGCAGGATTTTGCAAGTGATTTGGCTGAAAGCCCCAGAGGCAGAGATATATAGCTGTTAGAATACTTGGGGTTTAGCTTCATACTGTAGTGTACTAAAATGTAGAATGATAGTTTTTATGATTCATTAAATATCTATCGGGGAAGTCACTCAATCATTTGGGCTAAAACAGAAATCCCATCACAGAAGAACAGCTGCAATGTTTCAATAAAATTGTAAACATTGAGGTTTTAGTGAAATGAAAAGGACAGAACAAGAACACAATATGCCATGTAATATCAAATTTGATGTCAGGCACCACTTTCTGTATGGCTTTTACAGCAACGCTTCCATTAACAAATTAAATAAGAGGCCTGTGGCATTTTGGCAGGAAAAGGATGAGTTTATTGCCTTTTTTTTGTCTACCAGTGACACTAAAGACATATGTCATACAACCACCCAATAACATTCCCATGCGAGGCTGCCGTGAGCTGGTAAGCCTACGTGGATCAGTACAGTGCTATGATACTAGGTTGGATCCCAGAAGAAACAAAGACTTGTCAACCTCATGGTGGTCAAATATGCCTCTTCTCTTACAGCACCCTCAGCTAACAGTCCCAGGTCCACTGCTGAGTCCCAGAGCCTTCCCACCATTGCCTCTGGGTCTGCTGCAGTTTGGCTGGTGCTGACACAGGGATCTGACTGCACAGGGATCTGACTGTACAGGGCTATTTCCTCAAAAGATATTAGCATCACAAGTTTCTGTAATCAGTCAATTTTCTAATTAGACAGCTGTCTAAAAAGAAAGATATATTAGGCGACTGAAATCCGATTCAATTTAAAGTTGTCAGGTACAGAGGATGGGTTCTCAGAAGGAAATAAGATCTGTATTTCAATACAAAAACACTGCCATAACAGTCTGTCAACATTTTATTAACACCCTGGCCTAGTTCTTAGCTTTGTCTGTGTTGTGGTTTAAGCCCAGCCGGCAACTAAAACTAAGTCCTACACAGCCACTCGCTCACTGCCCTCCTCGGTGGGATGGAGGAGAGAATCAGAAGAGGAAAGTGAGAAAACTCGTGCGTTGAGTTACATACAGTTTAATAGTTAAAGCAAAAGGCACGCATGCAAGCAAAGCAAAACAAGGAATTCATTCACCACTTCCCATCAGCAGTAATGGTGACTTGGGAAGACAAACACCATCACTCCGAACATGCGTCCTCCTTCCTTCTTCTTCCCCCAGCTTTATCTGCTGAGCATGACATCATATGGTATGGAATATCCCTTTGGTCAGTTGGGGTCAGCTGTCCCAGCTGTGTCCCCTCCCAACTCCTTGTGCACCCCCAGCCTCCTCGCTGGTGGGGTGGTGCGAGAGGCAGAAAAGGCCTTGGCTCTGTGTCAGCACTGCTCAGCAGGAACGAAAACATCCCTGGGTTATCAGCACTGTTTCCAGCGCAAATCCAAAACACAGCCCTGTAGTAGCTACTGTGAAGAAAATTAACTCTATCCCAGCCAAAAGGAGCACAGTCTGTTAAAGTTCTGATGTGCAAACTGAGAACAGAAGCTTGCATGCAATTCCAGGTTCACAGATTTTTATGGAAAAGCTTGTAGGTTTTAATAAAAGTAACTTTTAGAGAGAACATTTCAATAGAACTATCTATTACTAAAGCAAGGATATATTTCTCTTTCAGAGTCATAAATATGCTTGAAAATTACACAGAAGAAATTATCATCCTCTATCATAATTTGAGGCATGTATGCTGTATTTATGAGTTTAATGGCTGCATATGCACAATAGCTGAGTATGAATAATGATGGCCCCTCTTTTCTGTTTCAAATGGCAGAAAATCATTAGCTGATGGCTTTGAACAGAGTCTAATATGTCAGGGGATCTCAGGCAGGGTACGAGTTAGAAAGTAGAGAAAAACGCAACCACTACATGCATAAATATAGCAGATCTAGAATTGTGGAACAAAATGTCTTCCTACCACAAAACACTGAATTTCTAAAATCATAACATTCTGTGGCACTCTGTGAAGTGAATGAATTCTTTTCTATAGTGAAAAGAAAAATAGAATATGATACGCCAGTTGAAACTAAAATGAAACAATACAGGTTTCTTCTAACTAGTTTTAACTCTGTTACAGATTGGATGCACTAGGGCTTAGGGGTTTGTTATTCTGCCATCAGATCACATACACTTCCCAGGACTGAGGAACTGCATTTTACTGATTCTTGTCAAATTTTTATGTCATGTTGTTGTGGTTTAACCCGGCTGGCAGCTAAAACAACAGCACAGCTGTTCACTCATACCCACCCTCCCAGTGGGATGGGGGAGAGAATTGAAAAGGAAAGAAAAAGTAAAACTTGAAGGTTGAGATAAAGACAGTTTAATAGGAAAGAAAAGGAAGATAATAATAATCATAATCATCATCATCACTGTCATCATCAAAACAAGTGATGAACAGCACAATTTCTTACCACCCAAAGCTGATGCTCAGAAAATTCCAGAGCCGAACCACCTCCCGGCCAACCCCCTAGTTATATATGGAGCATAATGTCATACGGTATGGAATATCCCTTTGGCCAGTTTGGGTCAGCTGTCCTGGCTGTGTCCCCTCTCAGCTTCTTGTGCACCCCCAGCCTTCTCGTTGGCAGGGCAGTATGAGAAGCTGAAAAGTCCTTGACTGCTTGGCAACAACTAAAATATCAGTGTATTATCAACATTATTCTCATCCTAAATCCAAAACACAGCACTATGCCAGCTACTAGGAAGAAAATTAAATCTAACCCAGCTGAAACCAGGGCACGTGTTGGTAAAGTGTGTCTTTGTTCCTCTAACAGTTATTCCTTTAGCACAGACAACAGAGGCTGCAATAGAAATCAAATGGTGCACAATATAAATGTTTTTGCCAGTGCACAGGACATCCCTGTGGTTGCACCAGCTCGTTCTTTTACCAGCTTTATTAATTTGATTTCTTACAAAGGGAAGGAAGACAAGAAGTACTGCAGGTGGATGTTTAGGGCAAGGCTGCTCTGACCACATGCAGGAGCTACCTAGCCACACAGCACCGAGCTCCTGGCTCTTCAGCCCTAGGAACATGTTGAGGGGAGATACATACACTGTGATCCTCTGGGTGGATGGGATCATTTCCTGTTTCTAATCCTTTGCTTCCCCAAAATGGGAATGCATGTCCGCCTCTGAAAAAGATCATGCCTATGAGCTTTGGTGTCTGCAGAAGTTGCTGAAAATACAAGTCTCTGTGCTCACCAGTAGCAATGGCTGGGGAAAGGATTCAGTTCCCAGAGGCAACTTAATCACAAGAATCTTGAGAATCCAACCTGTTTCACTGCGCTGAAAGTAGGGAAAACTGCACCAAGTTTGGGGTGCCACCTACCCAATTTCCAGCTGACACAGTCACTTTTTTTACGGATTTCCTGGTTGCCAGCAGAGCAATGATTTATGAGCAGCAGGCATTTTTTTGATGTGGCAATTATTTTCATTTTCAAAAGTGGCAATTCTACAACAACCTAACAGGTGAGCATGAGGCGGAAAGTCTGTGAGCTTCCCTTAGTGGAGCTTTGTTTAGTCTGTTGGCTGCCTCTTCTGGCTCACGGCCTTTAGTTAACTAAGTTACACATTACCTTTCACACTCCTGTCCCAGAGAAATGCTATGTCAATATCCCAACCTTCCACTGCCAAGACACAAGACCAGCTAAACTGTGTGAGACCAAAGGTCTACCTAGCTCACTGCCAGTGCTGGTGATAGTAACTGGCAGCTAAAAATAAGAAAAGGGTAAATACAAACAATACTTGTCCCAGGATACCCTCCTTGATACCTTGATACCAGGATACCCTCTGTAATCTTTGGGCTAGAAACCTTCTGAACTGAAGGTCGTATTCAAATGAACATCTGTAATAGGATCTTCCTTCCTGTTTTTCTTCCATTAGTTCACTGAATCACTGAAATATATGTACTTTGTCACCCGAAAATAGTTTGTTTTGTTTCTTTAAAGGAATTTGGTGTTCCTGAATTCCTGTGTTATATTCTGTGAGTGGTGGTAATTGTGAATAGTGGCCAGAACAGTGAGTAATTATTTCCTGTTTAGCTCGTCCAAGTTATTGGTGATTTTATTTATTTTTTCTCTCTTGAATTGCCACTTTTCCTAGCTAAAATATTTTAATCTCATTGCTCCACTGTATCCCTTTGGAGATGGGGTGGCCAGAATCACACATACTATTCTACTGGCAGACTTGCAGTCACCAAGGGCTTAGTGAACTAATTGACGCTTGCTGCTCTGCCCTCTTCCTTTCCAAATGATTGATAACGCTCTGCTCACTATTCATCCCACTGCTGACTGCTGGGATGTTCCAAGAGATCTACCCACGTTCTCACTGCAATCCCTCTGCTGAGAAATAGCAGCCACTCACCGCAGTGTAATGTGCATATTTAAGGTTTTCCTTATGTGTGTTACTTTCCTTCAAACTGGATTTCATCTGTCATTTTACCACCCGGTGACGCAGTGCTGTGAGTGGTTTCTCTAACTTGTCAGTACATCAGCAAACTGTGGCACCTTCGGATTTCAACCCCCTTTCCGTACTAACGATGACTCTGTTGAACAGCACAGGCATCAACATCAATCCTCACAGAATCCCCCTAGTAATTACTCCCCACTGTAAGCATCAATCCTTTATTTTTATCCTTTCTTTCCTACCTTCGTTTTTTTTTTTTTATTTCTGCCTCAAAATAATTTCACTTTTTCTATACACATACATATTATATAAATTATAACTGATAAGTTGTACCTCCAAAATCATGACAATTGATAGTTAGGTTGTTTCTTATTTTAGTTGAAACTTAGGTGAAAATTGTCTGACCTTGGTGATACGACACTATTTGTTTTGTTGATTTATTCTGAAATCTCTTCTACTACCACCTCAGTAACACCAAAAGTTTTTGAGGCTCAATGCTTACTCCACCGCAGAGATGATCAACACACAGACTCATTTGGCTTTATGTTGTCACTCATTTTTCTGAGTTAATTTTTTTATTAGATCCAATGCTTACTGAAAGAATTCCCATCTAATGTGTTTTTATTAATAGTTTTTATGTCTTTTGCACATTATTCCTCTGAATTTATTTAAGTCTGGCATATGATTTTGCCCTAAAATTGCCAGAATTTATATTCCTTTTAATTTTCTGTATGCATACAGGACTCTGCTTTTTGAAGCATGGCTTTATTACTTTTAGTAGCCTCACCTCTTTCACTGTCTTGTTTAATTATGACACAGTTTGGGATGTTTTCATGTGGGCAGAAGGGTGAGGGTGAGGTATGCTTTTTGACATACAATTTGAGGTTTTAATATGTTGTGTTTAAACAGTTTGTATTCCATCGACAAACAGTGTCAGTCAGCATAATTAGAGGAGCTTACTGGGCAATTCACCAAATCACAGCTACATGGATCATTTCAATCTTTAGATTAAAGTCATGTCACTTAGATCCTATGTTCGGCCTCAGTCTTCAAAGACTGTTCCTAAAATAGGACTCTAGAATCCCCAGAATACTTACCTTTGTCTCCCTGAATCCACACTTCCTTTAAGATAAACCAGCAGTCCTTTACAGATCTACTCTGTCACTCTAATAATTTTTTTTACCTTGGCATTTTCCTTCCAGAAAGTTTTTAGCCTGCCTACCAACATGCCATATCAATATGCTTGTTTACAGTTACACATTCCATTTATTCTATCCTATTTTAGTCTTATACCTTAATTTTATTCTGAATTATTATGTTTATGACCTCTGCCCGTCTATGACTGTATTTTTAAGAGTATTCATTGCAATTTTTATGCATGCATTTTTCCAATGTCTTGTTTTTTTCCTAAGACAGAACTCATCCTCATCTGTGCCCCTTCTCCACCATCTCTCCCCCACTCCAGTTTTCCTGATCCTTGTTTTTAATTGCAAAATAAACACAACTTTCTAATTTGGTGTATATGGAACACTCGTATAGGCTTCATCTATGCCTTAAAAAGCTAGTTAGAAACTGAAAATAAAAAAATTGTTCTGATCAGATAATAGTTTTCTTCCAAGCTGCCCTTCATTTTCCAGTGAAGTCAATAAGCTTATATATATAAACATAAATATAAAATGAAAGCTAAAGTTGTGCAAATGTTTAAAGTAAGTGAATCTTAATGCCCTAGTGCAAAGTCTAGGGTTAAAGGTTAAACACTAGTTTTCAGTTATTTCCCTGAATTCCCCAGTAACACATGGAATAAATCATACAGAATTGCTAACAAGCATTTCTCACATCCTTAGCATTCAATTTCCAAGCTAATTTGGCTAAATGTTTGTTTGGGTTTTTTCCCTCTAGAGTGACAACTAACTGGTTTGAACCAGCCTTAAGCAGCTCTTTTGCAATTATTTGAAAAGGCTCTACCTCTATTAAGTAAAAAAAACCAAAAAACAAAGCAACAAAAAACCAAACAAATAAAAAACTAAAAAGGAAAAAAAACCCTGTTAACTAGGAAATAATTAACTGCATATTCTTGATCTACAAGTTAAAGTTTATTTTTTATTATAATGGAATTCTATAAGTAGGGAGAGGAGAGGATGAGGAATTCCTGCGAATTCTTCTTTTAGGTTGGAAGCACTGATGCTTTATTATACTATGCCAAACTATAATTGCTCCTTCAAATACAAAAAAAATAATACAAGAGTAAATGAATAAGCCATTTCCTATATTAAAGGGTGCATGAGGATATTAACCCTATAACCCCAACTCCTGCAAATGGCATTATAAGCTTTTTTCTAACATTTCATTCATGGGAAAGCTCCCAGTAAATAATGTTTGAGTATATTAAATTGTTAAAAGCATTCCATTAATTAGAAGCTGTGAAGTCAGTGGGGTGGCTGTTGCAGAGTTTAGTCTCCTCAGAGTGGTGAATTGAAAAATACACATAAAAGAGAGGGGCTGGATGTAAGTGGAAGATGCAGCACTGCAAAATGTAATGAATTTTTAAAAATGCATTAGGTAGAAGGCAGAAACAAAGAAAATGCAACCACAAGCACTTGTCAAAGAACATAAAACCTTTTCATACTCTTTTGAGATGGGTTGCACATCAATAGCATCTGAAGATACCCTCAAGAGGCACTTTTTAGGGTCAAATGCAACGACTTGTGCTGCAGATGCCTATGTTTCTTATGGCTGAATAAAGTTTCTATAATTCATATTGCTTGGCTCTGAGTGAGATCGAAGGCTCAACACACTTAAACGTCAACTAAAGCAGACAGATTGTAGAATGAAGTAGTCAAAAACCCACAGTAGTTGAAGGTCTCTGAAAATATGGTGGCAGTAGAGAAGGTTTAAACAACAGTTCACAATGCATCTGTAAAAAACGGAGTCAACAAAATGAGTATCAGCTGGGAAACAGCCATAAATCTCCTTTTGGCAATATGGGGTTCCTCAGCATTCAATCTAATTGGGAAGAGATAACAATGATAAAACTGTCTTGCAGACGTTTCAGAAGTGAACTTGTAAAAATGTGACATGGACACCATGAGGATCGGAACGATGGGAAACTTGATTTGAAGCATATCTGTCTTTCAGTCACTGCAGCCTTTTTAACCTCTCCAGTTACAAGAGCACAGGTAAAATTATGCATATCAACCAGAAGCAAAAAAAAACTAAGTAGCAGCAAGCACAAGTAGAGGGGTGACCTTGATCATAGTCCCCAAGAACACAAAAAAATCATATATTCATGAGAACTCCTGATGCAAGAGTGAAACAACTTCTTCAGAGGGGTTTGGTTCTCCTGAAGAAAAAATAAGCTATCAAATGAGTTTCAAAAGGATGAAAGGTCTTGGCAGAAACTCCTCAATTCTTAGGATAAATTTCTGGTTTTTAATGGAAAAGAAGATGAAGAATGTTGAGTGAGAGTTCTCTGACTAAATGTATATGTCAAGATCTGACTTAAGCATAAGGACTGCCTTTATGGAGGTCAGAGACAAAGGAGATTACAAAAGCTGAGTTTCATGTCATCCTGCAACAGTCCCCTACAAAACAGGTCAGAAGGATCATACCCTAAAAAGTGTTTGATTTTAAAGAGCACTCTGGTCGATGACTTCAGATGCAGACATTTTACACTTCACTTGCCTACAATTAGGTGATATAAATCACTCTCTCAACATCAGCCTGACTCAGCCAGACCTCAAAGGCAAAGCATTTTAGAACAAGAGTCACAAGACATGGCAGTTGCCTTGTTAGAGGAAGGCAGCTCCTTTATGACATGATGGGATATCCAGAGGAATCATCAACTGGTTAGTAAACCCATTTCATATAGGTCACCAAACATTTTCTGTTTCAGGGTCTTTATTCTGTCTTATGGCTTCAAATGCTGAGACTGGAACAGAACAAGAGCCAGCCTGAATAAATCTCCATCGTGTGTTGGGGTAACTAACTGATAACTACGATAGCCCAAAGGGATCTGTGGCTGCACTGACTAAACTAAAAAGCTCTTTCTCATCAAATCAGGAAACTCAAGTTTTGCATCCTGTCTCATTAATTCACTTTCTGTGAAGCCAATACCAGTCTGGAATCTTTTCCAATATATGTATTTCTCATGTTTATTTTTCTCTGCTTGAGGCAACAGAAGAATGAGTGAATGTAAAAAGACAATGCTAGGAAGCCATTGACTGCCCAACAGCAAGGAGGGAGAGCTATCGGGAAAGAAGTATCTTATATCCCCAGTTTTTGGGAGCTTCATTGCATAAAATTAATTTACCTGACCAGAAGGAGCTGTCAGCTATCCTTTTTTTTTTTTTTTTTTTGTGTCATGCTTAAACCTCATTCCCTTTATCAATGAGAAAAAGCCAACTTAGTTAATGCAAATCTTCCACACTGAATGATTCCTATTGATTTTCAAATGCACTAAGTAATGTAAACTCTTTTCCCATATGATCAAAGCCTTTTAGCCTTTTACTTATCATGTATACTGATCTTGGTTATCAATGAAGAGTGACCCTGTAACTTCTAGATCATGGAATATAGTCTTTATAGCTTACGCAAAGGCAGATAGTTGTTTAGCTTAAGGTTACAAAACAGCTCACATTTTTTTGCAGTTCAAGCAGAGCCAAAGATTTGCAGTACATACTAAGAAGAGGTTACATGCAAATGTACAGACCAAAGAACCCTCAAAGGTACTTTCCATGTTGCCTTTTCTAGCTCTGTACAGAAGCTGATAACCTTGAATGCACTGAAATAACTTAAAATTATTGCAGGGGGAAAATATGCTTCAAATGGTTTTATATGGCATTGAATTTACAGAATTAAGAAAAGTTTAAATTGCTTATTTTTTAAAAATGCAGAACATCTTAAAATACCTTTGTTTAATTATTTAAAAGTGCTCCAGTTGCTCAAACTAAGTCACTTTAATTTAGAAAGCCTGTTGAAATATGCATAGATTTAAAATTCAACAAACTTTTAAAACTGCTTGAAAAATTCCTTCTCTTGACACCAATTCTTTCATTAATTAAAAATATTTTTCATTCCAATTGTTCTAAATGCAATTTTCAGCTAAGAATGCCCATGTCCCTTTGATTTCAAATAGTAAAGAGCCACAATAACTAAATAATTTTTATTTTTATTTTGGATCTTGGTTAAAAAAATTTACAAAAGAGGCAGATCAAAAGTCCTTTCCTCTCCTTTACCACATAAACATACAGCACAAAGAATATTAATGTGAGCTTTCTTCCTCATGCTGCTTTGTCTTTGTATTCTGTCTGGTCTTCAAAACCCAGTATCTGGAAATTAATTTCACAGGGTGGATTATTGAAGAGTTTTTCTTCAGTAGAACTATCCTTTTTCCTAGGGTCTGAAGGGGTGAACCCAATGGTCTTGTTGGATAGCCAGAGGTTCAAGATCCTACGCCCCTGTAAAAACACAGATTATTTCTGATCGAACACAGAACACCTTTGGGGGGCTCATCCACTCTCGGCTTAAAGAATGTTTATGAAGTGCAGTCAAATTCCCTCTTACTCTTCTTTTGGATAAGCTAAAGGGACTTCACTCCATACCCATTTAAAACAGGTTTTCTAGGTTTTGTTCTTGTCTTAAGAACAGTTGTGAGTTTTTCATAGTGTTCCCTCCTGAAAACACTCCAGCTTCTCAAGATCCTGCCTGCAGTTCTCACACTAGATCTAGACAATCCTACTACAGGCTGTCCTGTTGCCTAAACCAAGGAAATCATGTCTTCTGTATTCTCAAATGGCATTATCTTGAGTTTGAATTAAAGTTCAAATTAAACTAAGTATCACATTAGGAGCTCAGAAGTGTTACCACTGGAACAAGTAGAAACGTTTCTTTCAAAGCCGCTGATTTTTAGGATATAGCCCATCCATCCCTCATATGCCTCTCTTCTTAGTGGGAACTGTGTTCTTTTTTCCTCAAGGCATGACTGTCTTCCATTTAACTGCATTAAAACTAAAATTTGAATACTTCTTGATTACAACCCGTATGCCGTACAAATCAGATAACTCTGCATAAATAACTATTCTGCGTTGCTACCCACTGCTAACATAATACAATGTGATCTACAAATGATGTTCTGACTATCAGCAAGGGTGAAAACTTTACCTTCCAGTTGTAAATACCAAGTATTGACTAAAAGGAATGAAACCAGGTAATTTAAAAATGGATACATTAGTAGTCTTCAGTTAATTAACAACATTCCATCTTTACTCACCAACGACACTAGGGAGCTCGATAAGGCTCCACATAGAACTTACTATAAAACCATTAGAGACAAATAGAAAAAAAAATCTGAAATTACAGTCTTTAATAATAATAATAAGTTCAAAAGACAATGGCAAAATTATGGTCTCCTAGAACAGTAAAACTTCAATAGCTATGTGATATAGCTATTATACATGAAAATTCATGCAATCATTTCTGGTCAAAACCTCATATAATACAGATTGTTTGCTTGTGTAACCTTAAAAATCATCTACAGCATTCCTCTGTGAACATTAAGTTGTTAGATGCCAAAATCTGACAGTTCTAGGCACTGATGATTACTCACCCTTGAAGGTCTCACTGCAGTATAAATCACTGAAAAATGAATCCCTCGTTCCTGCAGATCCATGGTCAGTCTTCCAATTATTTTGTCTATAAATAGAAACATGTATAATTTAACAAACTCTGTAAGTTGAGAAAGCTAAAATCCTACAGTAGTTGGAGAAGTAATGAGCTAAATGTTTAAGCTTATTTAATTTATTTAAGCAATTTAGGTGCTCATACCATTTATATGTCAATAGATGGGATAAGACATGTTTGGTGTCTTGAAAAATACACAATTTCACTGAGACAATACAAAACAAATACATTAGAACAGTTCGAAAAAGGGCTGATTTTGAAACTGAAAAGTAAATACCATAGAAACAATACCTGAAAGGTTAAACTTTGGGCAATTAAAAGCAAGTGCAGAAGAAGTCACTTAAGAGATGAGATCAAGATGTATATACTGTTAGTCAAGTGACAAGCTAATAAATAACTAAATAATCAAATAATAAAGCTTAAGTAGCATTATTCTGTGAATTACAAAGTACACAGAACTAATCAGTGAGAAAAAAATACTCAAAATGTAGTGCTTAGTTTGAGGAACAATATGCATAATATTGGCAGTAATATTCCTTTTTGCTTCAGTGGATTTAAAGCCTAATTCTGCACCCTCAACAGGATATGGAAAATTTTTCTGTTGACTACACTGAAGGCCAAAGGAGAAATGTGGAGGAATATTTCTGAAAAAGGAAGGAAAAGTCAAGTAAGGGAGAAGCTTCTAAAGATGTCCAAAGATGCCTCTACAGAAGATCCTCCTTTAGTTCTGAAATCACAGGCAGTTGTGACAAATACTTACAACTGATAAATGTTTTCAAGCCGTACACAGAAATATTAACATCTGCTAATGATAAGGAGCAAAATAGTTGTGAATTAAGAACCATTATGAGTGTTCTTAGGAGACAGAGAAAGAAGCAAGCAGACTCACATTTACTGTTTCAGTGCCTTTCCACTTCTCATTCATGCACCAGTCTGGTGAATGGCTGTTTTATAGCCTGAATATACAGGTTTCTCAGATTTCGAGGTTATACGTTACAGAAATTGTATTTCATTTTCATATACTGGGAGTGAAGCTTTTATTATTATCCTTTTTAACCTTTTCTGTTTACAGCAATTATGGTCTCCTGGCTGAGTAAAATATTTGGCGTTTCTAAAAATGCAAGCATTGTTTTTTCTTCAGGGTTTTAAACAAATTGATTTCCTCATATCAGTCAAGAATCACAGGTATGTAAATTTTCCTTCTAAAAACCTATTGCTAAAAGGGTCTACTATAAGAAATGGAGTTACTCAGAAAAAACAGCTGCTTATACACTAGTGTAATTATATTGGGTGTGGAGGTCCAAGGCATTACATATTGTAGATTTTGTATTCTACAACCACAGAGTGCAACTCACTGGAAATTCTCAGCAGCCACAGCTAAAATTTGCAGAAGAAAAAAATAATACATAGAAAAATGCATAGATTGTCTTTGTTTTTTTCATTCATTAAAGCAACCAATTGCTTTCTTAAATAACATGTTATTTGCATTTCACTTCAGTAAGGAGCTACGTGTAACTATAGTTACCAGGAACATCTATAACTGGCATTAGGAAGATTTTAGAGGCAATTCCTTCATTCAGAGAAGCTGCTGTGAGCACCCTTATGACAACAGAGTTGCTATAGATCTTTGTTTGCCTGTGATCAAAACTTTACTTACGAAGTATTTGCAAACTCTCCAAGGAAAGGGGCCCAGATTGTCCACCACATTTTAAAGCACTCAAATTAGATGCCTACATGGGAACATTAGTCAGCCCAGGCTCTTTCTTTAATGGAAGAGGCATCTCCAGATGTTAGTATTGATGTTTGAGTGATTTTAGAGGGGTTCTACTGAAATGTTTTGTGGTTTGTTTTGGTTGTTTTTTTTATTTTAGATAGCATGGATCAAGGAAACACTACGTAGATCTATGAATGTAAAACAGTTTGTCTGGGATAACACCTTCCAATTAGCATAACCGCCTGCATCTATGCCCTGGTGGAAGGATTAAACCTTTCTAACTCATTGAAGACACATCCCTTGAATTTTACCAGGGGATGCAGGATTAGTGCTATTATTAATTTCTAATCTATCTTAATTTCTTTGTGTGATTTTATACATGGATGGACGGGATGGAAGAAAAGAACTGAGAAGAAATGTTCTGGAAGGAGAAAATTGAAAAGAACAGAGAGAAAGAATAGAAAAGAGCATGATGAGAGGGGGAAAAATGGGAGAGAAGAGAAAGAGTAGAAAGAGGAACGCACTGAGAACCAGGCTGAAAGAAGGAATACAGGCAATAGCAATTAAAGAGCCTCTTCTTATGCAGATGGAGTCATAGGCAGCTTTGCCATTGATACTTAGCTATGCTGGGTCCAGCAGGTAAGACTGACATGACAGAATGCAACCTTCTCCTGAACAGAGAAACTGGCATGAACTGAGTAACAATGTCAAACTCTACCTCATGCAAAAGAAAGAAAGAAGAAATACTGAAAAGAAGTATAAAGAAAACAGCAGATCTGAATGCCTTGAAACTTGAGCAGATTTGGATTCTGAATTCCAGTATGTATTTTCGTAATGAGCCTCATTGAAATAACGTGCTAACCCCCTCTGCTCACTCCAGCTTCTAGATATTTCAGAACAGCACATTTCCCTTGGGCAGAATCTGAGCCCATTTGTTCTGTCTTACAGAGCTTCCTGTCTGCAGTGAATAAAACAGCAGGAGAGATTTCTCTGACATTTTATTACATCAGATTTAAAACCCGCTACAGAGGAAAGGAAAGAAGTTGCTGTGACAAACATAAGAGGCTTTGTGAACTACAGCCTACTACAGGTCTGCAGTGTTTTTCTTTGGGTTTACTGGTGATACTGAAAAAAAAAAAATTACAAACGGTATTTATGGGTTAACGATTCTCTTGTCACATTGTAGGTATGTGACAAATAGTATTTTTTGTTGCTTACCCAGGTAGGATCTAGCAGCAGTCCTTCCATAACAAACACCAATAACTTATGACCTTGCAAGAAGTTCTGACCTTGAAGAGTGTCCTGACAGCAATATTCAGCAAATTACTGTGCTTGTGCTGCAAATAGTACCTAGACATTTAGACCTGTTGGAGCCCGGATTGCCTGACTTGGAAGCCTGTGCTGGGGACACTTATCTACCACTTTTGGAATGACTCTCTTCTGACTCTCTCCCATCTGCTGCACAGACCTTCAGTGGGATAATTTTAAGGAACTGTGGCTCAGCAACTTTCACTTGAATTTAAACTTCCTGCTGATGTTATTTCCAGTTTTTATTCAGTAATGCATCCAGTGGCTGCTCTGGCAAATAAACCAGAAGGTGAGGATTCAGCCCACAGCCCCACTTTTCTAGCACAGCTGAGAGACAGAATACTAAGTGCAGATTTTGGCCATACAAAGTGGTGCATTTTCCCTGATCCGCACACCTTTTCCCTGATAACAGCTAGGTGACACTAACCAGAAAGTTGCTATAGCCTGCTCCTCTGTCATCCCACAGGTTCCCTGTTAACTTTGCTGTTCCAAACCAAACTGGCCTGACACAGGCTTTGGGAAGCTTGTTCTTGAGTGTGTGCAGCTGATGAAAGAAAAGTCCCATAAAGACAAAGCTAATGTTTAGCCAAGGCCAACATTAAGCCAAGGCTTTTCATATGTAATATGCTCTGGGGACAAGACAGGAGAACTAAACAACTCTTCTGCAATTCAGAGATGGAAATCCAGCTGCTCATTTGAGTATAAAAACCACATTCACTTTGGAGTACTGCAAAAAACAAAGAGAAAAGGACAAAACACTGATTTCGGTACTAAGGTATTTTCCCCTGATTTTCAAGTCTGCTCCTGATTTTACACTCCCAGCTCTGGGCAGAAACAGTCATAGACACTAAGGACACTGCTTAATTATCAGCCAACTACACTACACTACACTACATGTCCCCGAAACTGACACTACATTGATTTGAAGATTTTATAAATCGATCTCTAATTTAGAGTAGTAAGTGAAAGCCCTGCAAAAAAAGCAGATGCCTCTCAGTGCCTCTTTGGTGTATGGCACCTCCTTTTCAGCCAGATGCTAGGCAAGAAAAGTTGTATTATAGTGTTATATGGAGAGATTCAACTTCAACAAGTAGTCTTTAATAGCTGCAAAACCAATAAAAGACTCTAAAATCAAAGGCTGTGAAGGGCATGAGTATTGTTTTACAAAGATTAGAAAAACATTTCCTATTCATTCAGACAGCCTCTGGTGAGACCAAGACCTTCCAACTGCCTGACGCCTCCAGGTGCCGGTGTGCGAGGTGAGATCCAAAGAGGCAGCCCGAGCTGTGCGGAGGTGCAGGGTTCGTACTCTGAACTGCGAGCATCTCGGAGTATGAGCAAAGGCCCATGCCTGAAGCAGAGGTGAGTTATCATTGCATTTCAGGTCACAGAGTTAGATCCATTTCAGTGAATTTTGAATCAGACGTTCAGTACTTCAACAGTAGGATAATTGCTTATAAGTACTATAGATGGGGGAAAAGAAAACCTTCAAATATTACAGCAAAACCCAGGAACTAGAGAATATAATCTGCTCAAGTGAAAACACAGGCTTAAATGATGAAATGTTACTTATATCTTGGTCATATTGCTTACCATTTTCAGTAATTGCTTCCAGCATGGAAATCTCATTTAAACCACTACAAAAAGAGGGGAGGAAAACAATTAAAAATCTTTTCTAGGCAAGAACAATGTGAACCAGAAATGTACAAAGATAGCAAAAGGATTGCTGTCTGCATCAGTCCCTCCATCATTCTCTCATCTCCTCCTTATCACTCTTTTCTTCTGCAAAGCCATTAATCGTACAAGGACCACATCTTCAGCTGATTCCTCAAACCCATCAGACTACTGACCTTATTTTGATGAACCTTTGTGCAGCTGTCTTTTCATTTGGTGTTGGCCCCTTGTCTAACATTTGTACCTGAGCTCCTTAAAATGGGTAGCGTGTCTTTTTTGTGTGTAGTGACGCGATAGCTGCAATTGCTCTTCCTTAGGACCCACTGATACACTCACCGTACACCGACATGTACAAATGCCCAACTAACTGACTCGGAAGAAGAGAAAGCAGGAGAAGCTGAGCAGAAGGACTCAGTACACCTGTGCCTTCTATTTTCTCAGTATACATTCATCTGAAGGAACAGTATCTCTCTACCTCTGTCAGATCAGAGACCTGGAAATATGAAGAATTATAGCCCTCCTCTCCCTTCTAGAGTGATGACAACCAGTCTCTTTATTCATATTAACTGCAGGTTTGTCTGTATGTTTATTTGCTTGCTTATTTATCCTGCCAGTTTTTTTGACCCCTGGAATGCCTTCTAGCAATTAATTCTGCAGGTTAATCATGCATTGCATAAAATAATTCAGCCTTTCTGCTAAAAGTGTGTTGCCATTTCGTTTTATTAGTTGTCCCTTTGTTCTCACATAATGAGGCAGACAAAATAGGAATGCCTGACTGACTTTCTCAATGTAATTCATCTATTACACCTGGTAAGTTAATCAGAGGACTTTATAAAACACTGAATTCACCCTTGCAAGAAAAATAACTTTGCTAACCCTGTATGCTTCTGTTTTGGTTTTTAAATTTCCTGTATACACGCGACATTTTCAAAAGCTTTAAAAATCATGCACACACATGGGTCGGTTTTGTTTGTGACAAGCTCTTACCTGACAAGTGGTTGTAGCTGAACTACCACTAAATTCGGTTTAGATGTATTCACTTCCAGCTGAAAGTCATCGAGATGAGTTACATTTGTTAACTTCCAATCTCCTGACTCCTGAAGAAAGCTCAGAAGATCCCTGGTAGCCTCACAGTCAACAGCTGGCAAAACTAAAGATGAAGGAGAAGACTGAAGAATTTCCTGTAAGAAATGTGTGAATAGTTTATTTACTTGCTTAATAATTAAACACAAACCATGTTTTTATGTGTCCTTAATTGAATATTCAAGGTGAGGAACCACCATGGTAAGCAGTACATAAACTCTCACCAGCCTGACACAGCAGGCTGCTCCTGGAAATAGGCAGCAAAGGAATGCTTGTGCTGCTCTTATTCCTGCACCTTCTTGGGGCAAGCTTAAGGCAATCAGTGACATCAGATTTTTACTGTTCTTTCCATACGTGTGGTGGAAGAGGAGACACAGATGATATGGAAGTTCTGAAGCTGAGAAGGTATCGGAGAGACAGGTTACGAACTGCCAGAAGCAAAGCTCATCAGATGACCATCTAACCAAATGCCCTCAGAGGTGGGAAGGATCAATGTCAGACACTTCAGGTTCCAGCAGCTCTATGCAGTACAGAGTCATACTTTGCATAATAAATACCCTTCCTTTGTCTACATCCTGGTGCTACAGCACACAGTACAGACAAGTGTCTAATTCGTAACTAGTAATTAAAGCTACATGTTTCAGGATCTACAGAGTCTCCAGACACACACTAACAACTTCATGTCATGTGCTTTCTGTCTTTCTACTCAAAATGCAAATTATAAAGCTCAGGGTGAACCAGTTCAGATAATCAAGCATCAGGCTATCTATCACATTATTATAATTCTCATAGCTGAGTTTCTGTTGAAAATACTTGAGTGAGTTGCATTTAAATACATTCTCGTTCTATGAATTTGAAACCTACATAGTGGAAAAACTTCATTTCCAAAGATTTTTCTTGATAATAAAATTAACTTGAAATAATTGGGGAAAGAAAATGCAAAGTAGAGACTTGAGAATGATCAAAATTAATGTACGTCAAATTTAATGTGAATATCTGAAGATTTTTTTTTTCATTGAGTCCTAGTTTACAACTTGTTAACTTTGATTTCCCATTTTCTACATTTAAGTCTAGATTGAGTCTGTCACTTGATCCAACATTCAGATATTCAAGTCGTTATAGACTCTCTCTCTCCCCCTCTAACTGATGCAAGTGTTGTAGTGTTGCTAACACTTTTCTCCTCCTACTCTTTTTCCTTGTCTGTTCTCTGACTGCCTACCACTTTTTCTGACCTGCTCTGGTTCTTTCTAATTGCTCACATGTTTTCTTTCCTAGGCAAAGGCTAGTTATTTTCACATTTCTATAGATGCTTATAAGGAAGGACTATGCAGTATTGTCTGATTTGCCAGACTGATAGAAAAATAACTGCAGAAATTAAAATAGAGCAGAATGCAGTGATCTGGTTCACAGGTCTTTGAGCAGCATTTTTAGCACCGCCTGGAAGGAAAGGATGATACATTTCCTTTTGGTTTGTTTGCATATATGAATTCAGAGCTAAAATTCTGAGCAATAGTCAATTATTTTATTTTCAATATTTTAATCCTTTGCCCCCTAGCAGCAGCCAGAATGACAGCAGCCACTTCTTCCAAATATATATATTAAGCAGATTACTCATTTATTGTAGAATAAGTTATAAAATGCATCATTACTGAGTAATATCTGAATTGTGCCTCTGTTCCTAACCAATCCTGCACTGCCATCTGTCTCAGCTTCCAGCCACCGGTATTCAACTGTTTTCCATCTGAAGGGCAGCTGGATATCTCCTCGTTGGCCTCAGGTAGCCATTCTGATCCCATGCCTCTCATTTCTCCTTCCTGACATTTGGCCACTGCACGCTTGTCTTTACAATACCCGTGTGTTGTTTTACGCGTTTTAGGATTTCAACTACCATGCATGTTCAAAACATGAGAACTCCGTAAGAGGGTGGAGAATGAAGAGGGCTTCTGAGAAACACTTGATTTTGCATTCTGCTAAAGGACTAAAGAAAGAGGTACAACCACTCAGGAGCTAGGAGAGGAAGAAGAAAATCCTCTGTTGAGCTGTTGGACTGAAAGCAGAACTTCCTACATTAAATGCCGGAATCTATGAGCAGCTTACTCTCATTATGAGTATATTTAACTTCTTTAGTGTCCCCTGAAGCACCTCTCCTGAGTGAAATATTACAAGAAACTTCACTCTTGGATTACAAATATCACTATTCAAGCTTTTTTGCAGGTAGATGTGGAATAACTCTGTCCACCTTTCTTGCCATCCTGAAGCCAAGTAGCTGCGCTGTGATAAAGCTGGGCTTGGACTTGCCCAGCTCTGGCTTCAGTGTTACGTTAACTGGATTGATATTACACCTAAGCAATTTGAACCTGGAATGGAGTAAATTTAGGTCTATCATTAAAAATCTATTGTTAAAATCTTTGTTAGACTCATGCATCCATCTATAAAAGATCATATAGGCATACTCGTTCTGAACTGGTTTATGTTTGGGATCAAAGCAGATAGACAGTCCTATAATAAAAATATTAGTTGGGAAAAAGGCTCCTGTGTTGGATCTGAAAATATCTGGGATCCTACACCTGAAGTAGGCAGGCTCTTTCCTGTAAAAGAGATCTTTTAAATCTCCATCTTTTACCTGTGAGTATGTAATTTAAAATATTAAAGTATTTATTTTCTACAGCATTGGTCAATGAGTTACCTATAAAAAAAAAAATCTATTCAAACAGATTTGAAAGCACATCTTTTTCTACACACAGTGAAAACTGCAGAGAAAAATATCCTTGTTGCATTTTAACTTTCCAATTACTATTAATCTTACAGACTTTTACACTGTACCTGTGTACTCCAAAATGTATACATAAAGCTATATATTATGATTTTAGTGAAAATTGATCTGATGCACTTTAGCTGATAAAATGTTGCAGCTACAGAAAGTATTTTCGAACAAACCTCCATGCCACTGTACTGTATGGTGGCAAACATGACATCATTTTTTTTTTCAAGGGTTACAGACACATCCGAGGAACTACAGAGAAGCAAACCTGAAGTCCAAGAATAGGAAGAACTATTCCAAAGAATAAAATACAGACTGTAACAGCAAGGAAGGATTATACTGTGACAAAGCTGACAAGGCTTTTGCAAAAAGAAGTTGTGCCTCACAATTCTGCTGAAAACCTCTGCAGGAGTCAGTAGGCACGTACACCAGGGAGCTCTAGCTGATACCGTGCACTTGGATCCACAAAAGGCACGTGGCAGAGTCTTGAGGCTGCTTTAGCGTGAGAGATGCAGTCTTCATGTGGAGGTAGGTAAAGAGATAGCAAGCAAAGGGTAGAAAAAAGTATCTGTTCCTGCAGTAGGGTCTCTGCTGTTCTATGTGTTCATAAATTATCTGGTAAAAAGGCATAATCATTGTGCTAATGAAATCTGCTGATTACACAGAATTCAAGATAGTAAAGGCAAGGGCTGATGAATTGCAGAAGCAACTTCTGGTACAACCTCTTGGGCAACAAAGTAATTGGTGAGATTCAATGTTAGTTGATTTTAGCAGAGCACAGAAAGAGAAAAAACAACAATACTAATTTTACGTACACAATAATAGATAATAGACTCAGAACTGAGTGTTACCCTTTGCTAATGAAACCTTAAGAGGCACAACATCTCTTTGATAATGTCAGTTCAGTGGCTGGTAGTGATCAGAATTGAAAAATCAAATACTGCTATTTTTTTGGAAAAGGCTAGAGAACAAAACATCATCATGTCACTACATAAATCTATGATGAACGTATCTTGATTATTATGCAGTTCTGCAAATAATATATCCAAAACATAATATAATAAAACTAAAATAAGTAAAGAGAAAGGGAACAAAGACAATCAAAACTAGAGTAGGACCTCTGTATCACACATGACTAAATAGTACTCCTCAGTCTGTGACCACTGAGTGAGGATACGATGGGGACACAGAACCACGAATGGCAATGACTTACAATAATAACTATGCAGCTGCACAGCTGGCCACTAATTGGAGTGTGTTATCACACACTCACTTCTAAGGAACTGAGCATTGTTTGGGGAAAGCCAAAGCTAATATTAAAGAAAAATAGTTTGTAAGGTAGGTGACTGCTTGACAAAATGTTCCCCAAGTGCTAATTTTTGTATTTTATTATTTAATTAAAAAGTTCTTTGAATGTTTAAGATAAATGATCTACTTATAATATTCCTTTTGTATTAACTGGAAATAGAATTCTTTTATTGCATACAAATCCATTGATCCCATAAGCTCAAAACAGCTGCTAATGTAGCTGAACAAATCTAATATCTGCAAACGTCTCTGTTGTTTACAAGCCTATAACGCTTCTACAAATAACACTTCCTTCTTGTAGTACACGTGCTGCTACCTGCACATATACATTCTAAATGAGATCTCCAGTTTAGGTTTGTGAATAAATTTGCATTTCTGAAGTTCAAAAGGAGGATACTCGAGTGACATGGAACATCTATTTTAGCTTAATAAATCACTTGTGTAATATAGAGTGTGAAGGTATAAAAATTTGCAATTATGCAACATCAAAGATTCTAATTTTCCCAGTGAGAAAATTCAGACCTGACCTTCCCTTTGTCCTGTGTTCTGTGAATATTATGACAGTCTTTCATAGCATGATTAAGAATGGATTTATTTCCCAAAGTAGCTCAAGTGGAGTGCAACTGATGCGATAGCAACTGAGCAAAATTTTGTAGCCTCTATTATATCCAAGATGGAACTGGATGATTATAAAGATCCCTTCTGGCCCTAAAAGCTACAAGTCTAGGCAATAGATATTGACAAAATTCTCCATATGGGCACCTAAGTGAAAAAGAAATATTTAATTTATACATCTCATTTTCTTTCACTCAAGTTACAGCACCTCACCCCCACAAAACTACGATAGAAAAGCGTTAAGATTGCCAAGTCCAACAGAACAAATCTAGGAAGTGCTGGAGTTAAGGTGAGCAATTTGTCAAAAGAAGCTTTCCAGTTTCGAAGAAGCCGTAATGAGAAAAAGTTTCTCAGCTCCAAGACAGAAGAGGAACAGAGGCAAGGTCAGAAAGCAAACAGTTACTGATTTTTATTCAGCTTGTTGAAAACCTGGGTTTAAATCTTAGCTCTGCCAGATAGAGACCAAAGATTTACTTAAACGTGATCCTTTGTTAAGCTGAGGACTTCCTCACTAGCCTCGGTAGGTTCCCAGTCCACTCGGTATACCACCTGATTTCTAAACCTGTCAGTCTCCGGACGCATCTCCAGCCTTTGGCCCTAAGCTCTATCTACAGTGCTGATGGAGTCCTGAATACAAGGCAAAAGAATAAAGTTTTAAATACTTCAATATCCCTCCTCTTAGACATCCAGGGCCTACTTAAATAAGACCACCATGTCATTGGGAGCTTGCTCCTGTGTACATTTCACACAGCTTCTAAAATCAAACCAGCTTTGCAGTCAGGCAGCAATAGAATTTGCTCCAGACACAGCCTCACACAGATTTTAAACCCAGAGAAGACAAGGCATACCAGAGAAGCACCAGTACATGTGCCCATGTGCACAACTGCTGATCCTTACACTACAAATGATTATTACTGCCATTCATTCCTCAGAAAATCCAATGCACATGCTCTGAATGGCTGTTTTTGTTCCACCATCAGTGTTAAAAGGCTGTTATATGGCAAAGAGATGAAGATCTCCAGTATCAGTGGCACAAGGGAAATGTGAAGTTCTTAGACAGTATAGATGTAGAGACAGGTAGTACATGAATATTTATGTATTTAATTACACATACAGCTTGCTGTATGGTGCTTGGGAATTTACGCTTCCTCATGAGCTCTGATACCACGTACGTTACTAATAGCTCTGTTCATCCTGCTCTGCCTACAAGGATGCCTTTGTGACTTCCATGTGTCAACACTTCCTTGGTCTAATTACAGTTCAATAAACCATCGTGTCAGTATAACCAGAGATGCCGCACACAAAATCTGTAAACCTCCTGGGTGAGAAGAGAAGTTGAAGTTGCTGACCGGCTCAGGAGGACTCCGTCTCAGATTCTGTGCCTGGAGTTGAGTTCAAATTACTCAAGTAGCATGGCTCTTTTTCAGGAAGAGTAAAGCAGTCCAGTATATAATCATATATTAGCTACCTTCAAATATGAAACTGTTAACTTCCTGCATGAGTTAAGAGAGCTTCAATTTCTATGAAAATAAAGTAGATGTTCAGTTCTGAAAATCAGGAATAAATAATTGATTCCTATAACTTTTCTTCCAATTACTTCAAAACAGAATTTTGGGGGGTCAGTCTGGAAGTTTGTATTTTTACATTGGTTTTTACAATACAAAATTGCAGCATATTTAGGAACAATTTTGTCATTTACAATGAATTCTGAAAACTTGATCTTGGAAATAAAATAGCTACAAAATACTTCTGCAAACTCAGTTGATTTCCTTTAACCCATCTGCTTAAACTGAAATAATCTCAATGAATTTAAATAGGAAAACTGTTGCAATTCAGTTTAATTTTCCCAGTTATTGTTTGTTTGCATCTTTCTTATATCTTTTTCAATTTTAAATACTATGTATAAAGAAATAAAAGACAGAAATGCTTACCTGAATGTTTTGAAATGGCTTCTTGTCACTGTAGGATTCATTGAGGTATGTGAAATCATCTATGCTAAGCTGAAAAGCAAAGAGAGTAGATTGGTGAGAAGGAACCACAGCATCTCATTTAGGCACAGACTTCTGCTCGGCGGTGGTGAGAGAAAAGGAATTCATGTCACATACCATATCTTGCAGGAACAAGATGAGGTTTCTGGAATTCTGGGTAAAAACAGGTTGCAAGAGCACAGTCAGCTCCTGTGCTGAGACAATGTGTCCTTCGTGCAAAGCACTGTCTGGATTCCACTGTGATCTACAAAGAAAAATATTCTTTTCTGTAAAATTTGCTGCCAAAGACGACACCTCTTCTTTCTTTAAATATGCAGCAGCAGGTAATGCTATCATGACCTTTGGATTAAGATCAGGTTTACAGTTCAGTGCTACTCGAGAGGCAAAAAACTTACCCATTTATGCCCATATCACATTAACTGTGTTACAGCAGGAATGAAATTGGTCCAATCAAGATAACTCTCTCTACTTTCTTGTCTGTGTAAAACAGCACAGCTGCATCTTTCAAAAAAAATTAGCTACTGAGTGGAATGAAGAAGAATATGTTGAAAACCTTCAGAGAGAATTCCCAAAGGGAATCTCAACTCCCAAAACACTTTCCATTGCCGTCGGGCATGCTGGTGGCCAGAGAGGAGAATTCAGGCTAGACCACAAGTTGTCATAAACCAATATTTTTTCATAAACCTTTTGTTATGTAAAAGTGGATTTTCAGTGTTATTGTAAACAATGTTCTCTCCTAAGGCTTTCATGATGAAGGAACCACTCTGCACAAGCAGTTCAGAAAAGCCACCTTTACAGAAGCAGGATCTCTTCCCAACAGAATGGCTCAAGACACCAAGGAAAGATTGTGATTCTTTTGCCAATCTGTCATTATGAGGATTGGACAGAGAAGTAACTCATCTATTTAGTTTTACTCCTACAAAAAACAGTTATGGGCAAAACAAGAGGTGGCATTATGCTTTCAACACCTGATTGGGATTTTAACAGTACGCAACATGGGTCTATAGGGATGAAAGTTATTATGAAAATTTGGGTCCTAGGTGTCTTGACTGAGGCAATATCGTCATTCTGCAGAAAACCCAGAGCTTGAAGCTTAATGTCCCATCTTCCCCAAACACACATCAGTTGCTAAGGCCTGAGAAATCAGGTATTCCAGACCCTCTAAAAAGTTCTAATTACAAAGCATAGAATAGAGAGAATTGCTGTGTGCTGTAGCATCAGCTATTATATGATTGCAATTCGGTGAAGTTGAGATGCTTATTAAATTTTCTAACCCAAAAGCAATTTGAAAGTGACCCTTGCACAGCAAGCTTTTATGAATGAAAACAATCTTTGCAGTCTCTTAAGACGGAGGCAGAAAAGGGGTAATGAACACATAGGGGGGGTTTCAATGTTGTTTCTCAGAAAAGGATAATCTATAGTTCACTTTGAGACTTCCCAATAATTCCAAAGAAGAATGCCGAGAGTGAATCGAAAGTCTCCAACTGCACCCACGGCAGAGATAAAAGCAGTGCAGTCCTGCAGTACTAGATACCTAGCTCCCTTCAGAGTTGGGGGTTTGGGAGAGTGGTAGAGCAAACAGTCCATGTGGAAGACTCTTTCAGGACAACGTGCTGCAAATATTAAAATTAAATTCTAGCAGATCTTCTGCCTGTCACTTTTCAAGCTTTAGAAGTAAAAACTCTGTTGTGCAGAAAAGAATTTTTTTTCTATTTGGTCGTTTGATATTTTCTTATTTTTGCTCAGCATCGTCACTTCTCTGTTAATTTGTGCTTGGAAATCCATATTAATTTATATTTATGAAACCAAACAGCTTAGAAATTGTAGCAGATATGCGCCGACTTTTCAGAAAAGTCAAACTTCACAATCTCAAATATTTAAATATAATCTTTAAAAATAAGACATTTGAAACCACAAAAACTCTCAAAGATTCTGAAAGATTATTCATAAACTAACTTTCATACTGACTTTATGCATTGTGTGGCCATACCAAAACACCAATGGTATTACAGGAAAATAAAATATATTAAATTAAGAGATGTTAAAAAATGGCTTGTGTGAAAGAAAATGATAGTGAATATCTTCGTATGTTTATTTTAAAAACTAACTAAATCTATTTCATGCCTAAATTAGAAAAAAATGAAGCTTTTGAGAGCTTTTTGGACTTACAATTAAGAAGAAAAGGTAACAGAAAGCACATGAAAGAAAACTAAGTTATTTGCAGCAGCACAATGGCAAAGGCTTTTGTTGTGACCTCACAACCTCAGAAATTTAATTATCCTGTATTAAAGCACACTTGCTTCTACAGTATTCCCTGTTCCTTGAAGCAGCTCTTGCTAGCTATCTAACCTTGAAAAGCACATTTTTCAGACTTTTTAGCTTCCAAGCAGTCTTTAGTAACTCCAGCATCATCATTAGAAAAATAGATCTACATCACTTAGTTATTAATTATATTATAATGCAGCATTTGCCTAATACTTATATTCACCATATTATACACAGATTTATTTTGCTTCTTTTAAATAGTTTGCCGAGCACTATTCATGGCAGTAGGCACGGCTACACCCTTCATTGAAAGGGCTGCTACTGTCAGCTGGGTGCAAGAGTATTCTCACATGGTTCAGACAGGAAATGTCAGCATGGTTTACTGGCTGGTTTACTGCGACCTGCAGAGTGAAACGGAGATACGTGACTGCCACAGCCAGTGCATCGCAGATAAGCTGAAAGTATGCCTTACTGCATGCAATGAACCGGTCCATCCCTTTGAACTCTTCACCTCAAGCAGGCAGCAAGAGATCAGTAAGGGATGCGGCATAGGATGAAACGGGCAGTGGGCCAACACACGTATTGATTGCTACTATTGATCGCTCACACAACATTTTATGTCCAAAGATGCACAGTCTTGTGCAGTCATCTGCACGCCAAGCACATCAGACTTGTTGCTTGCTGCTTCTCCACCGTAGAACCATCCTGGGGTCCTCAGCCATGACAATGACGAGCATCTCTGCTAATGTATGTGGATTTCTGCTGGCTAAAAAGGAGGAAATGTAAAACTCAGCTGCTCTCTCTTTCCTCCAATAGCCAAAAAATGCGCTAGAGAAAGAGAAGAAAGAAAGCTTAGTTTGGTATTTTGCTTCTTTCTTGTCCCTAGCTGCTCTGGCATGACAACAAGTTTCAGCATATAGATTTTTCTCTGACCAGAGCTCTTTCTCAGTAGAACTGGGATTTGAACACTTATTTTTGATGGAAGCAAACATTTCAAGATTTCTTGTATCTGTACCTCCCAGAAGGGCAGATGGTAAGATAACAGGACTTCCATCACTCTAACTTGTGAGTTTACATTATTGCTTTGTAGCTGGCTTCTGAACTCTTTCCTACAAGCTATTCTTGTCAGCTGCCTCTTTCAGTCACCTCATAATTAACATATAAGAAATAATATTTTCTCCTGCACAGCAGAAGTAAACAAGGTAATAAAAAAAAATTTTGGAAATGACCTTCAAATACCACTTTTACACAAAAAGCTCTCATGTCACCCTTACTAGTAGCAGCAGTAGAATGAAAACTCATGATTATAGGCAAAAAATTCAAAAAGCTGCTCAAGCATGCTAGCACACCACAGAAGTTCAATAAAGTTACAGGTAAAATAACTTTCTGTTTCCATTGCATCCTTTTTATGTTCCTCTTTCTTTCAGCAGATTTTTCAGCAAATCTCTTGCTGAAATATATTATGAAATACTGCAAATGTACTATTTGGCATTAATGCCTTCTCAAAATCACTTATGATCTGGATTTACCAGAAAAGGATTCATTTCCAATATAAGAATAGCATAAATGAAGGTAGCAATAAATTTTCAATGACTAGAGGCATAAATTATTCCTAAAACAAACGCATGAGGAGGTAATCACAAAAGCTAATTTTAATTAATTTATTTCCTCAGGCTGCCTCTCCTATCTATGGAGGGAAAGAAATTCTTTTGAATATTGGTTCAAAATGGCTAAATCAAGTTTCTTCTGTGAATCATATACCAAAGGAACCTTTCCAACTCTACTGCTTTGAAAAGCAACCAGGAGATACTAGTTTAAAAGCTAAATTATGACAAAGGTTAATTTTTCCAGGCCAGAGTTTTTTGGAGAATGTCCACTGATATAGTACTATTAGATTGTGAAAAGCAGGACACTGTGACCTACTGAGTTATTCCCACTTCATATTTTTCCCAAGTTCAATGGATAAAAACTGTTGTTTGGTCAGAAATACTTACTTCTCTCAAAGTACCGATCTGCATTTCTCTTTCTAGAGAAAACAGGTATTTGACTTACTGACGTCCCTGTAAGGATTTATGTCACACTTCCTTTATGCTTTGCACACTGCATATGTTTCTCAGTTGCAGGTTTCATCTGTGTCTGACATCTAACATGACCTTTAACAGCATGATTACGGTACAATAATAATGCATAAAAAAGAGACTTTAAAGTGTTACATTCTTCTAGTATAGCTGTTCTGATATATGGCTTTACAAACACTGGCTAGTTCTAAAGAAGAGTAAAATGTATTATCCTTCAACTATTCGATATGATATCCTAACAGATAACCCAGGAGACGGTGATGGAATAGATGGTGAATCTCAGCTTCTGTTGATCACTGAAGTTTTAAACTGGTGGGACGTGGTTCCATAAAGTGAATAGAAGTCCATTGATAATTGCTGCATTTCTTTATTTACCCTTTCTAAAACTCTTAATAGTAGTTTCCAAATTTCATAAAGCTGTAAATCTCACGCTCCAAACCTTGCATCACTGCCAAGTACCAAGACGTAAAGCACAGAGTTAAGGGTTAGCAACCAGCAGTTGCTCTTACTGTTTCTTTATTTTATAAAATAGCATAAATCTTCTTTCTAGTTCCTTCATTAATTTTCATCAGAATTTATTTCTGCCCCACAAGAACTTCACCTTTCAAAAATGCAAAGGTCATGGTAGGAGGAACACTTCTTCCAGAGAATGTTCTATTCTTGGAAAGATGAAACTGGTTTAATCAGTCCACAATCCTGATTTTTTTGCTCTAGATTTGTATAAACCTGAACAATCTGTAGTAGAGCAAGTTGCTAATTGCATCTTGGTGGAAGTTTGCTTTTATGACCGCCCAGGATTAACTGATAAGATTTTGCTTGTATTGACAACAGGTGTGTTGTTTATATAAACTAAGAAATAGGACAAAGGAAGAACTGATCTTTTCTTAGACTCTTAGGATCACTTCCATCCTAAGAACAACTCTTTCCAACATTTACTTTACTTTTAAATACAGAGGTTTAGTACTCATACGTGTGCCTATCTTATATAGAGGTGAATCAATTAAGTATTTTGAATATACATAAAAAAAAGCTTTGATGTAGAGACATCCATGTATTTCTTTCAGGGGGAAAAATAAGTCAAAGTAACTGAATCGAACTATATCAAAATTTGCAGATTTCTATATGCTGTGGCTCCCCAAGGACCAGAAGTTCAGTTTCTGGAAATGCTTAAGATATGGATAGACATGCATCAAAGCTGGTATTAATTACCGCTGGGAAAAGAATACAATGTTCAGAATATGTATGAAAGAAACACAATCAATACCTCCTGCACATCTGTTTTCCATGGTCCTCAACATTACAGTTCAAAGTATGAAAAAACAGGAAAGTAGCATGCTTGTCTATATGGCGCTATACGTGGAGAAAGATCTCCTGAAGAACTTAATCTGACTCCTGATGTTCATAAAAGTTCTGAATCCTCCTATTGCTGTCTTTAAATTACCACATTAAGAAGCAAAAGAAAAAAAGAAAAAAAAAAGAAAAAAAAGAAAAAAATATTAATAAGATTTAGCTCTCAGATTTAAATCGTAATAATCTCGCCTAAAGAGAAAAGATTTACACTGGGATAAATGAGAGCAGAATTTAGTCTAATTCTCTGCCTAGTGACAGCCAGATAATTCACAGTGTCTCAAATGTGTTGAAGAGTGGCTCAAAGCCTCGTGAAAGGTAGAGTGAATCCAGCGCAACTAGCTGAAAGGATAATTACCTCCCAAGAAGCCATTGGTTTGATTCCTTTCTCACTTTACAGAAGACTGAATCACAAGTAACACTCTGGGAATTAACAAAGCAATAAAGATACAAAATAATCAAATCCCATGAATTCAGACCTGATAAGAGCTGATGACCAAAGGAGTTCAGAAGCAAAACTTGCCCTGTCCACGCACAAACAGCTTGGTCATGCCAGCGTAAGGAATCCTGTGCACCAAAGATTTTCATCGTACAGGAAAGCATTTTATGCTTATGAAGTCACCCAGCTGGTTTATGACAAATTCCAAATGCTGTTGGCGTTATAGATTATTAGAAAAATTAATAAATACCCAGCTGAGATCAGGCCTGTTGAACTAGGTATAATACCTGTGTGCTTGCAGAGGGTACGAGATGAAATCTCCGTGAGAGGGTTTACAATTTAGATAAACCAGGTTAAGAATGGGGAGGATTTGAGAACTGGGAGGAGAGAGTCAAGTGATGTACACAGACCAAAGCACACCTTAGGCAAATCTGGAGTACAGTGCTGTCACCTTCCCATCCAGAACAAGACTTTGCCTTTAGCCCTTCCAATCAGTCCTGCAACCACAAAAGCCCTTCAGGATTCTTTTCTTACAAAACCCTGACATCAGCTTCCTGTATTTTTGGGCAGTACTTCCTAGACAAAACCAATGTGTATACCCTGCAGAGATAGCCTTGTGAATAAGGAGCACATAGTCCTCTGACAGTCCTTCTGTACCCAGTATCCCACCTGACACTACTACTTTGCCCAAGCTGATGTAACTCTGAAAAATCCCAAGTAAGTATAAAAAATCCTTAAAGTCTGCATGAATAAATTTCCTGGTTGGAAAAAAAGAAGTCTATATCTGGCTCTTTCCAGACAGGTTCAAAGTCTTATTTCATAAGTACATGTGAGTTCCTGAATTTCATGTGTCTCTGGATCTGACAAGACTCTGCAGTTGTTTCTAACAACTGATGCCAATACATATAGCAGCATATTCTATTTTAAAAAACTGCATTAAAAAAAACCATTAAAGTGAAAAATCAGGATTCAAGAGTTAGGAAATGCAAGGATTAAGGTTACCCACACAGTTTTTTGTTATCACCTTTTCGTGATGCCTTTAAGTCATGACATCTCAAACAGTGGAGCTCGAAGTTGTCTTAGGGTGAGTAGAGCATATCTACTTCAGATTTGAAGAACATGGGTTTTATTTACTTCTTAGTGCCCAGCTTAGAACACTAAAATTATAAATAAAAATCGGTAAATTCATCTGCTAGGCTGTTCGATTGCCAAGATGCAAATTTATTTATTGGGTAATTTTACTTCTCAGAGATTATTTACCACAACTGATGATATATAATATTTTCTGCACACACAGACAGAGCAGTAGCATAAGCAGAGATACTCTTTATTAGATTTCTTACCTCTGAGTTGACCAAAGCAGCATCGGCACATGGTTCACTGACAGAGACATTTTGACCAGCACAGCGAGGGCACACAGCAGCGGGGCTCCAGCAGCGGACTGGGGTTGCATCATGACTCCAGGCAAGCGCGTACGTAACTGGCCAGCTGCAAAGGAAAGTCTGAGCGTATGCACAGCTGCGCTTTCTGGTTCAGTTGCAGCTATCCGGATTCAGCCAGGCTGCTGGGTGAGGTTGCTCTCTAATGACAGTGGGAATTTTTCAAAACACGGACTTCCTTAGCTTGAAGTTGGTAGTTATACATATTCTTAATAACTTTCAGTTTTATGATGTAAGCAGCTTGTAAAACTCTCTGCAGTGTAAGCACAGACAGATTCCTCTGACATTCTAGTACAAGGGAGAGTCAGGAAGTCCAAACTCCTGCCCTGCTGTTTTCTAACTCCCTGATAACTGCAGGCTGATAACAGAGTTACTCAACTTCAAGATGGAGTTTATAGAAAAGTTTTCTGCACTGCATAAAATGTATTCTGCAGAACTTCCATCTTCTTCCCCTGCTATATATCATCATGTCCCTCAGCTTAGCTCTTTCACATGTATTGAGAGCTGGTGTCACACATTTGGGTGTTGACAGGTTTGAAATCTGCAGTAAATCTATCCATTGCAGATTCCAGCAAGAAGGAAGAGAGTGAGAAAATCATATGTTTGGAGTCTATCCACTGAACCATGGAATTGTTCAGCTATCTTTTGCATGGAGCAATGCTGTCCCAAAAATAAAAATTACCAAAAGTCAGGAACAAATCATAATCACTTCAGAACCTGACATGACTTCAGTATTTCACAAGTCTCATGCAAGATCAAAATAGCCATAGAGAATTTCTTCATGCTGGGAAGCAAATTCCTCCAGCATACTTTTTAGTTCCTGCCAAGCACCGAGCTGTTTCTACACCTTGTGACTACATCAGGCAGCAGCAGTCACTCGGCACGTGGTCGGCACAGGGCACAGATGCCTCTTCACAATCAGAACAAGAAGTTAGAGATAATACACCAAAAATTTTTTTTTAGTTATGTTAAAATAAGTTATGATAAGGGAAAAATAAGGGAGCACAATGAAAATTGTAAGAGAAGATGTAAACAGATGTTAGAAGATGTGTACTTCTGAATCTGAGCACACGTAGCTTGATTAATGAAATCCATTTGCCCTAACACACAGCATACTGTTAGAGTGCTGTTGTCTAATATAAGGCAACTTGTTCATTGCTTCAATCTGAAATCAGATTTCTGAGACAAAAATTATAATTTTGAGGGAAGCAATAAACCAAATCAACTACATGTTTCTCTTCTTCTCCATTTTACCTGTACATAACACTAAGGTTAACCCTTTAATGGCACTTTTCCTTCTTCTCCTCAGAGATATTTTATAAATCCTTCATTTCCCTTTTCACAAGTTGGTGTTTGTTCATCTGTTTAAGGGAGCATACAGGTAAGACAGCAATTCAGAGCACAAAGACAGGGGTAGAACTGGAACACCTTGGAGAGAACTTGGTATAACTTAGAATAGTTTGGTCAACACAAGCAAAATACTTCATAATTCTGGAATGTTTGACTTTTCCATGGTATCTTCCAGAACATGAGAGATCTGGAACTGTCCAGAATAGTCTTGCCTGATTTTTTGTGTATCTTCTGCCCGCAAAGCCAATCAACTGCAACTCTTCCTGTCTGCTTCTTACAATTAACCTTCATATAAGAAATGAAGCCAAATTGAAGGTCAGCAGTATATAAATCAAAAGTGCACAATGTGGTTGCCCACAGAATACTAAAGGAATCACAGAGTTTCCAGCAAACCTTTGATTTTGGCAGAACCTACTAGATTTGCATTGCAGTTGGCAGTCTAGAGAAATAGCACATTACTACTTCTACACTTTCTGTTATTCCACTAAGCCCATGCCTTCACAGATTGTGACTCCTTTCATACTTCAGCTTGCACAATGCAGAGATCCTTTCTTCATGAAACAGAGCAGAAAAGCAGCATATCTTACTGTTCTTCTAACACGGACCAATGAAGAGTAGGTTAAAGTGGGTCTCCCCCATGATAGGACCAACAGTGTCAGGACTTCCACATCAGAATAAGCCCTCAACAACCTGATATGAATGTATGGAAATCAAGACCAACAAATACATAGCATTGTACAAAGATGTGTTGTAACCTGATAGGTACCTCACCACAACAGCCAACAATTCATTACTAAATATCTCACAATTCCTTACTTTTTTAATGGTTACTAGTGCTATTACCACAAACGGTTTTCATAGGGCTAAAACATTTCCACCATTTCAGAAACTCCACTGCTGGCATGTGAAACTTATTTTACAAGTCCACACTCAAAGGCTGACACCCTGGATGATTCCTGGCTTCTTGTCTCTCAAATGGCTGACACTCAGGTTAATGAAAACGTAAGAGAACTTAATACAAGGGAGATAATTATGTAAGAAAGGTATATTGTCCCTGTCTCTTTCCAGCTGGTAATATCTCAAAAACTGATTATCCCTTGGCTTGAGCTGGATCTTTTGGAGGGCGTTCGCAAGCGCTAACCAAATCACGCACAAGTGAGATGGAGCACAGCTGGTCAGCATACAATCCATATTCTGCCTTATAGAAACAATCTTAAAACTTTTTGAAACAAAACCAGATTGTTTTCTCTCAGATCACCATATTACTTTTAGCAAACATTTAACTGAAAATAAAATTAATTTTTCTTTTTAATATTTCTCCACAAACCGCAGTTTGGGAACAACTGAAGTGAAGGAAGCTTTGAAAAGAAGGAATGAGAAGAACCCATTGACGGTGATTTTAATTTGCCTCCCTCAGTAAATTTAGCTCAGAAATGCATCCGCATACATTTGCTCCTTTTTCTTTTTTTTCTTCACTCCTAAAAATAAAGATTTCTTGCCAAACGATAAGAAAAAAAATAAACCTACTGCAAAGAGAGATTTTTCAAAAAGACTCCTTTCTTTCATTTAATTAAAATGAGATGAGATCATAGTGGTTCTTTTATCTGTGAGCAGGAACCTAAAACCACTTCTGATTGATGTCTGTCAGTATACACAAAAGCACACGCAATTTATTGTTGCATTTTCCGTAGTGCTTTTTCCTTGGAAACACATGAGTGATCTTGAGTCCAGGTTTAGAATTGCTTGCACATGAATATTTTTTTTAAACCAGACACAAATTCAAAATACTGAAACTCAGACTACTGTGAAATCATTATAAAACTGTAATGAATAAAAAAATGCCTCCATTACCATATATCTCAACTTAAAATTATTTTAGTTATTAAGAGAGGCTATAATGTTGACATAACTTGTAGTTACATTCTACTCCTATCCATTTTCTGGATTTATACATAATTTCTTTTACAACGATATGCATATCACATATCCCACATATTTCCTGTGCTGTCAAAGTTGAAATATGTGACTTATAAAAATACTAGAGAGAAAAGACCAAGATGATGGAGGCTTACTTTCTTTTGTCTATGAATCCTTTTTTAAGAAAAAAAAAAAAAATCCTCTCAACTTCAGAATTCTACATTCCTGATATAAAAAATTTTGAATAAAAAGAAGTGTGAATGCCAGATTTGTGTAGGATGCAGGTAAATTTAGGACTGCAAGTCAGGCTAAAAGGGATGACTGTTGTAACAAGGACCATTTACAGTGCAAGACAAACCAAAAGAGCTATCTATAGACAGGTGGCAAAAGTAAGTGCCATCCATTTTGCATGCAAATGGGATTCTTGAGTGATAGGTTTGGGAGCTAACATGGTACTACAGCAGCATGTTAAAGAACCTCTTCCTTCAGCTCAGATAATAGGAATATGCAAATTTAGGCTCTTTAAAAAATAAATAATAATTAAAAAAAATCCAAAATTTGGATGATTTTCTTTTTTTTTTTTAAATCTCAGCTAATGTTAGCATCATTTCCTATTGAAAAAGCATTTTCCACATGCCAAATATTGGTCAGAACTACTTTGCTGCCCTCATGTATTTTATTTATAATCCTTTTAATCACTTTTTACAATCATTTTACAATTTAAGAAAGGACTTAATGTTTTGTTCATTGGGACATCTCTTTGGGAAAGGCAGGTGGAGGGAGCAATTACTCTGAGTTCTTCTTCCTTTGAGACATAAACAGGGAAAATTATAGCCTGGAAAAAGCATGGACTTTGCTCTTGGGAGTGGGGAGGCAAAATGTGTGGTGTTCCTTGCCAAATTATCATGTTATCCACTTGTGCATGTGGGAAGAAAGCTGGAACTTTTCCCTCTGGAAATGGATTGCCAGTGGTGTTGGAGGTAGATAGAAGGCAAATTTTGCTTCATGCTTGGAGCCCTGCTCACAAGAGAGTCCTGTGAAGTAAGCTGCAGGGGAACGACTCAAAATTTTCGTCAGAAATCCTTTTAGCCCAACCTTACCAGCCATTACTATCTTAAGGCTCAGATCCTGGAAAGCACATAAATCAACCAGAATGCTCATGTGCTGCAATTCTATAAATAGTTCAGTACTGAACTAAAATCCAGGATCTGAATTTAATGGTAAAATCAATGGACAGACTCCACTAATGTTAGGATGCACTGGACAGTCAGGTACTGGTTCTACAGTTCATGTTCTGTTGAGGGAGTCAGTCTGGTTTCCAGCTGTTTGCTGCCAAATATATGCTTATTTCTGTTTGTAAATGCTACTGCTTTTTCCTAGACAGTTGTCAGAACAAAAGACTTTGTCCTGGGTCAAAACCATGTCTAGAATAGAGTTTTCAAGTACAACTTTGTAGCTTTCTGTCGGACTTCATTGAATCTACATCATATCATATTTTTCTCTGTAACTATAATTAAACATAAACTTATATAGATATGTTTACAGAGAGAACTGACTTCTACCTTAAATAACACAAGCTCCTCAAAAAATAAACATGTTCCAAACAGTCTGTGTTGTGTATTTCAAATTATAAGTCTGATTTACAATAATTTCAAGATCTTGGATACAATAATTACATGCTGGCAGTTGCACTATGACCATCAAGATGAGCTACAAAAAGTAAAGTAATTCTTTTGCACAAATGTTTGCAAGGCAAAGCATGTATATTTGCAAGGGTATATCAATTCTGTTGTTCTGTAGGAATTTAGGGTGTGAGTTTTTTTCTGCCTTATATGCTTAAGATGAGAGAAATAAATTTAATACAGTGTTTAGAGTATTATTTTTCTAATTAAAAGGTGATAAAGAATTAGCTAAATTTCCCCAACAGAAATATTACACTACAGACAGAATGTGCCAAGCAACACAGGCATTCATAGAAAGACACTCATTGGTCTAAGAATTTACTTTACAAAGCTCATCAGTAACATTTTACTTTTTAAATAATGAAGTTACAAAACATGTAATGCAGTTATATTGACGAGTCAAGATCAAACTATTTTATCCTCAGAAGTTTATTTTGATCTGTGTAATACAACTAAGGTATTGATGAAAGAGCACATTTCTTTAAAACTAAGCAATTGCATTAATCAATAATTCAGTTAACTTCACCCAAGAGTTACGTTTTTGTAACAGTAGGAATGGACGTAGCTATTAAAAATTCATTTGCATTAGCCTGATTGTCACTCCTATGCAAAAGTGATGTCATCGCTGGAATCCGAGCAAAGTAGTTTTTTGCCCGGATATGCTTATTTTTTATTCTGTGAAGAAATGCTGCTTTATAAGCCTGAAAGGAAAAAAAATCCAAATCTCATTAATACAATTAAAATATCTAACAATCTACATGTTGCTTCATATTTTAGATAGTATAAATAGTGACCCCTTAATAAACTAAGTCAGATAATTTATTTGTATATGATACATAATGAAATATTTTGTAGTTCTATGCTGCTACCTTATGGCCCAACAGAGAAAATTACTAACCACTCATTGTGAAATATTAGTCATCTTTTAAAAACAGAAAAACTTCCAGAATTTTTTTAATCTGTTCAAGATAAAACTTATTTATTTCCTTTCAGGTAAGAACATTTGCACTTATCTTTGAAAATTAAAAAAGGCAATGCTTAAATATCAACATTTGCAAGATGATGACTAGAGGAAAATTCCTTGATAAGAATCAGAGTGATTATATACAAATAATCATGGCAGCAAGCATTTTGCAGCATTTCAGTCAGCCTTTGCATTCAGTGGTGACATTTTCCTAAATTTATAGTGATTAGTAATAGTTAATAGGATGTAAAAAATAACCAGACTATTTAGTTGAAAAAACACTTCACTGTTGCTATAGTCATTGTTACAAATAATTGCTTTTAAAGAAAGTACTTGAGAGGCCTTTTCTTGTTTCAGTGAATGCAAAACAGTGATCCAACTTAGGGTCCTCTAACTTTGCCTCATTCTCCTTATTTAACACTCATTTTGTTTTTGAAACAAAGCTTTGGTCATTACCAGTGAAGAAAGGTGACTCACTATGGCTGGTCCGCACCTAAGTGGAAATACTGTAGAATTTTTAGGCAAGCTTCCACACCTTACCTGGTGCTCTTCTGGCCTATCTCCCACCTCCGCTGAAGCTCTGGACCTAATCATGTTAATGGCATCTATTTGACCAAGACATCCAGACTTAGGAAGTTAAACCAGATAAGTGCGTAATCAGAATCTTTGTCTGTCATAATGACAGTAACATAAATTTATGGACTGCCTGAACAGCCTTGTTGACTGAAAGTGACACAGAGGTGTCAATAAAGGAATTTCCAGCTTGAAACTGATTTTGCCTTTTAAAGTTAATGCTGACATAAACGTGTGCCTGCTTGAAGACACAAGTTGAGCACACACACAAAAAAAATATCATGGATGGCAGAATTCCCTTTACCTTTAGAATTCTCTGACTGATATATTTCATCCCCAAAGTACACCTTTCATTAAGAGAGCAATTAATTTTCTCTGTCAGTTCAGTCGTCGCATGCTCTCAAGACTCCCAAAAAGAAGGGCAATGCGTCACAGCTGAAGTTGTATTTGTGATGCATGCATATTGTGTTAGAAATTGAATTAAGGACACCCTGAACAAAAGGACACTATACAACAATGACCTCAATCACTACTTACATAAATCAATAACCTAGAGGTGAAAGGCTTAATAATCCATTACTAATTGCAGGACAAACACAGCTCACGGGATTCTCCTGTGCCTTAGAAAGCTAAATACTCTACCATATGATGTCCAGTGGAGTAAGATATTTACCAGACTACCGTGTTTAGATATGGAATTTGGGGGGAATGGTGTAAAAATACATAATTACTTCTTTAACAAATTCTTAAGTTTTTTTAAGTCAGAACAGCAATTATGTTTTTATTGCTTAATTGCAAACTATAAGATTACATTGTCGGGGGTACTTAAATGACGTCTACATAAAAGTAAATTGAGACAAATTTAATTATGACAAATGGTGAAGTTTTTCTAGAAAAAGAGCCATTCTGTTATTTGATGAGAAATTTATAAGGCCAGAAACTAATGAGGCCAGTGACATGCAAGAGCACAGGACCACAATTGTCACAGCATGTATGGTAAATCTTTAGCATGTTTTTCATCCAGGCCAGCTCTGGTCTGATTTCAGCTGAGGCAAGACCATAGGCACGACACTGTTCTCAGTTAACAGCATGGATGAGGCCACTTTGCTTCTTCCATTTGGGGAGGGAGAATCAAGGCAAGACAGATTTCAGGTACATGGATGTGAATTGTACACTCCAGCTATCCTCTGGACTAGTGCCCGTTTCATTTAACAGTATAGATGCAATCATTTAAATAGTCACTATGGGCCAGTTTAAACACGGATGAGTGTAAGGACTAAATTTGGCCAAATATCATTAGTCACGTGATTCTGTTAAAACATAAATATTGTAAAAAATTAAGCCCATCAAATTTTACCTTCTGAAGGTTACACAGCTTAAGGTGTGCATCTGCCTCATCTTTAGTGAGGAGAATAGTGTTCCACGGAGACCACTCACGCTGCTTGTCCCATCTGACCATAACCAAATCGTAGAGGTCACTGCAGGCACTGAGAGCTGACTGACAGCCCCATATGTTCTCAATCAGGTACTGCAGATCTTGGTGCTGCAATGGAAAACAGGGGTAAGAAGGAAGAAGTATGTTTCATTCAACAACAGAAGTGTTGTAACCATATAAGAATCCAAATAAAGCTTCGAGTAAAAAAAATTTCTATGCATGTGTCATGTAATCACTTGGTTAAAGAATGCCTAGACAGACACATCTTCCTTTAGCATGGTGTGGTAATTACTAACTGCATTTTCCTTGTATTATCTCTAAACCAGTACATTCTTTGATTGTCTCTGCCAATAGCAATTCATATCTTCCGTTGACATCCTGGTTGTTTAACTGCTCTTATAAAGCTTCTTAAATCTCATGGGGTTTTTTCTCACGTAGCGTGCTTAAGCCTGTTCAGACCTTTTCGGTTAATAACAATAATCCATCTCTGTTGTTACTGAGATGACTTCGCCATTTCATTCTTGGATCCAGAATTAATTATATTATATGTAAACTTTAAGTAATTTAGTAGTGTAATCAGATGATCTGGCCTGGAAAATGCAGCAAATTAGGACAAGAAAAACTCCCACCTATGACAGACCCCAAATCAATGCCTGCTTTGCTTTCTTCCCCTCACTCTGCTGTTGACATAAAGAGAGATTATTGTGCTCATGATACTGATTTGATTTTACCAAATGAGATTGTAAGATCAAGTAGCTATGCTACAATATGAACAAAAAATAATAGGTCTGTTTGTAAAGGTTCTCTAGTACAGAAAGGCTTTTAAATGTACTTTTAACCTATGTCTGAGGCTAATTTACATCAATCTTAATTTGTTTAATTTATTGCTAGCCATCTGAAATCACTATTAAATCTTGATAAAAACAGCCTCGAAGGAAGGAAGGAAGGAAGGAAGGAAGGAAGGAAGGAAGGAAGGAAGGAAGGAAGGAATTGAGACAGCAGTTACCACTTAAGTTTGGCAAGTTTTTCTGTCACCCTCCATTAATTCTTCTCCGTATTAGTCGTGGAAAATTATTAGAAGATTTTTATCTACAGAATTCTGTAAACAACAGACTTTTAAATAGGTTTTCCTCCAAGCTAGCCATTTGAAGAATATTTATACCCCTCCTGCCCCCCAACCATTTTGTTCTGTGCCCACAAGAAACAGAAACGGCATCCAAGCACTGTTGTCTAACGGGTTGAGAGCAAGTATCATCGAAGTTCAGCAGCTGAGACTGGGAAACAAGGGTAGGCAGCAAACCAGCACAGGAGTTAAGTGAACTTCACGTGAATACGACATTCCCATTAGGGTGTTGCTCACCAAGAAAAAAAATCAAAGCCATAGTGTGTACCATTGATTCTAAGGAGCATGGGATAGGTAAGCCCTCTGAAAGAATAAAAGGCAGCCTCAGGACTTGACATACTTGCTGAACTAGTTCCTTTTGATACCGCAAAGGTCTTTAGCTGCAGTAAGCAGAATTTAGTGAAATCACCATAACTCTCACCAACTGCTTTTTGCCTTTTACACCTTAGCAGCACTCATATAGGTGGTCAACCCAAACACAGAATCAGTATACAAGAGATCTGAAGAAAAATATTTTATCTTCTTTCAAAAGCCTTGCATCTATCCCCAGATAATACAGAGCCAGTAATGGTACCACACTGGACAATGAATGAAGCTGTCATAGCTGCTGCAAAAGACTTCTAGTTATGCCCAAGTAATTTCTAGATGCCTCAGAGATGTTTTCTGGATATAAGTGGAGTAGGGGACAGATAAGTTTTGGGAGGGAAAGAAAAAAAAAAAGCTCATTAAAAAATCTAATATTTTAAAGAAATGACAGGAAAAAGACCCCAAGAAAAATAGTGATTTGAGATACAAACCTCTGATATTTATATATTTGCAACTCTAAAGAGAAGAACTTGAAGTTAATTTGGAAGCGAATGATGCAGTAACTAGAGATACTGCAGTGGTAGAACCACAAATGGAAGTGCAAGTGAGGGCTTTTGGTGTCAGCAGTTAAGAAGCAGCCATGTTTCAGTGCAGCAGTGGCCATCAGCCATCACAAGTGATGTGATGTCAGAGATCCAAAAAAATTTTGGAGGATGTTTACATATTAAGATAAACTAAGACACAGACAAAAAGCTTTTCAGCTTAAGTGAAAATCAATATGGGTGAACAATATCTACAAAATCCAGGTTCTTTGATAATAGTTCTTAACACAGGCCTGATAATTAGAGAATCGCAAGCTTCTTTTTGGCAGCTGTTATTGGCAAAGTGCTAAACCACAGCATGGCTTGTTTTGGTAGAAGTGGGATATTGATGACTGGCTTTTGTTTGCTTGGTTGTTGTTTCAGACATACTGAAAATACAGTTCAAAAACAGTTCTATCAATGTTGATGCTGTAGAGATTTTTTTATTACTAAATCTCAGAAAGTTCAAATAAATCTCGGCTGTTCAATATTTTCAATAATTAACACTTGTGATTACCTGAGATTTAAAACTTTCCCAGTAGATATTGGATGTCAAATTCTTTTGTTGAAAAAATAAGTAATAACAACTAAAACAGAGAATTTGCTGATGACAGGGGCAAGAAGTTTTTGAACTGAGTTGTTCCAGTAATGATTATTAAGAAACATTAGCTACTTAGTAATATTGCAGATTACAGATTATTACAGATGATGGTAAAAATTCTAGAAAAATAAAATATTTAGTGAATCTGAATCCCTCTCCTAATAAATGCAAACCAGTAAAACTTCCAACTATATGGATATTCTACTGACATACAACAGGAATGTCAAAACTTCAGTATCGTTATTTCTTTCCTTCTGAGAACACGAAACAATTTAGTTGTATTACTAAAACAATCTAAATAACGGGGCTCAAAATGTTTTACTAGCATTATGCCTTGAAGGATAATACAGTCACAAAAGCATTATTGTTGTTTTACAGATGATGCCAGTATCTTTAAGCAACAGGATGGCCACAGGAGAACCAGAAGAAGAATTTGGATCATCTGATTCTTTGACCTGTCAGCTAATGTACAGCTTTTAATGTACACCTTGTAACCACTTTTGAAAGTACAGCTATACTTCAAGAGCTTAAGTGCTTCTTCTTTATGGTATGGAACATCCCATATCACAGGAAGAAGTTTTTGTAGCTTTTAGCGTATTTCTCCACCTGTCAAAAACATACACAAAATAAAGGAAAAATTATAGTCAAAGCCTCCGGTTCCCATTAGCAGTAATGTTCTTTCAAACAGTACCTGAATTAAGAAAACAATTTTAGCATCATCCTGATAATCAGCTTCAGACTTTCTGAGATTTTCTAGTATAAGTTTGTACTTCAAAAATGTTTCCCGACGCCGAGCCTCATTATCAAGCTTGCAGCACAAGCGACATCTGCCAATGGTGCGGGAATTAGCAGGAACAGGAAATTCAGTAGATGGTAAGTAATTTTCGCAACTATGACAGAAGTTAACATTTTTATAAAGCTTTAAGGGATCTGGTGGAACCTAAAAGATTTAAAAAAAGAAGTTAATTTACCACAAAGTATCTTTGTATTACTTGTGTGTCACCCTAACTCTATTGGAACATATTTTACATATGTTCATCCAAGTATTCTAATATGTAGAAGTCAGTAATATTTATTTTAAAATCTCCAATAGTTTTGGGGTTTTTTTTGATAGAAGACCAAAAGTCATTCTATTTTCTTACTGTATTTGTTAAAATCAGTTATACAAATCACAGTCAACTCATTTTTAAGCTACATGAAGATCGTAGACATTATGCTCCAGTGCTCTTGATGGTGCTTTTATGTATGCAGATTGTCAGCCATTCTGGAAAGATGACAACACAGATAAAAGAGAAACTAATTCTTCAGCATTTAATTTTTCATATAGAATCTGCCCTTTGTGTCAAAGACAGAACCCTGAGATTATGGGCGTATTAATAATTTGGCATAAGAATATAAAATCATCAGAGCCACGTGTCCAAAAACAATATAGGGGAAGGTAATAAACTAAACTTGCTGATAACCTCTTCACCCTCATATTACTTCAAGGGTTCTGGAAAGAATATAATGGAGTCTGTGCAGAGGGCCCAAGTCTGTAATTGGGTAGTTTGAGTAGTCTGATAATCCAGCTGCCTGTTGTGGTCATCTGCCATCTGAAAGTACCCTGAAGATTCAGTCACTTTGACCATCTGTTGATGAACTGCCATCTTTTTTATGGTCTACAGAAGGTTACAAGATTCAAATATAAATATAAGTGCAATTCAGCCTTCAACTCAAGGTACAGTTAACCAACAGCTGCAGAAGACAAAGATCTCCCATCTCCAGGCTCTTCTAGAATATAAACCTGGTGTAAAGTAACTGTTAGTTGGTTCTAAATCCCACTAACATTCACTAACAGATTTTTTATTCCTGAGATACCATCAACTACTGTAAGAGGAATCCTCTTCTGATAGATGCAGAATACATGTTGCTGCTTAAAGCAGCAATATATGATAATGAATCATATTTTTAATTGTAATCTGTAGTCAGACAAGAAAGACAGTCACACACTTTGAGAGGTGTCTACCACTATCTCCACTTCATAGCTATATCTGCTTCTCATGAAGTAGCAACTGGTTGTAATACAGAAGTTCGTAACAGCTCTCACTTAGATGCAAGCTTAGTAGACATCACTATGACAATGGCAATGTTCTTCCTTCCCAGATACGTGGGATGCTGCCCCTTGACTAGTGGAAAAAGAGATAATTGCTCTCTCTGTTGGTTCCCCATTTGCCACGATATTTTACTGTTACCATCCCATAAGATCTACCATTTATAATTCTCAGGTTTTTTTATTTCATACGTAGAGCTCCTGGGCACTCTCAGTGCTACCAGCCACTTGTCAGGTTCTTATACCCAAGTCTATGCCCCATACTTCCTATATGACTATATAAGCTTCTTTGTGTGAAGCCTGTATACTTGCTACATTTTAATTCTTGAGGAACTCCTCCAGCAATTCTACAGCAAAATGTAAAATAAAAAAGCTTTCATTGTTTTCCATTCCCCTTCTCCACCATCCTTAGATCGATGGCCACTATGGCAGATGGCAAAATAGGAATAATACCTTAAGTATCCTAGCAACTTCAGGGTTAAATTTTGGAGTCTTAATATACTGAAGAAATAACGTACAAATTCTTTTCCTCAGTCCTTCTAAGTTGCATTCTTTCACCTCTCTTGACATAAGATCAACTTCCCTGTCAATTAATTCCACTATTTCCCGTGTTAATTTACATTCATGTTCCTGAAAGAAAACACAAAGGAAAACAAACAATAAGAAAGCAAACAAACAAAGCAATTCTAATGCAGATACGAACGCAAACTATAGATTCTATGCCAATCCTCATTCATACCTCTGTATGTTCTTGTAAGAACATGTTCATATAAGAATCCCTTAGTGTCTCAGGAAAACCACCTCCAAGGAAACTAATGTAAGGAACTAAAAACTGAGAATGCATACAGGTTCTGATTTAAGGCTATATACACACCAAATCTGTGAGGAACTGTAAACCTGGAGGCATTAAAAAAGCTAAGCAGAGGACCAGAACACATGCAAAGTTTTCAGTCTCCAAAAGCCCCCCAAAAATACATCCCTAAGCTTCCTTTGGCTATGTGATAGGAGATGAAATGTATGTACACAGTAGATGGTTAAAAAAATCAAATCAAAACAAAAAACCACCACCAAAAAAAACCCCAAACAAAAAACCCACCACATAAAAGGCATGGGGGACTTTATGAGTATGCTTGGAAATCAGCCATTTCAGCATTTCAAACACTTAGCAGGAGATTCTCCAAAGAGACATAAGAGGTGAATGAGTTCAATGTTTTCTCACTTAAAATACAGTGCTTAATTTACAGAAATTTTAGAATTCGTTCACTAGAGCAATGTTGACTTATATTAAGATGGGCAGGAGTTCATAAACCAGCAATGCTCCCAATGATATATTGGCTTTAGGTCAAATTCTAGTACTACCAAAGCAAACAGCAACATGTTCATTTGTTTTAGTAAGACCGGGAAGCAGCATTCTGTTCTAGTTTGTCAACAGCATCATCCTGAAAGTATCTTCAAACTCATATTCTTCTTTTTGTACATTAATTAAATAGAAAAAAAAAAATAATAGGAAAGACTCAAAGAAATACAACCAGCTTCTAGCTCCCTGGGAACACAGGCAGCAGCAGTGGGGGTGAGGAGTGAGGGGAAAACAAAAAAACAAAAAACAAACAAACAAACAAAAAAATCAGTATTTGTCAGCCATAAAAGTGGTAACCCAAACCAACAGAGAGATAAGATTCTAGACAGACATTTCAAAGAACTGAGAAAAAAGTATAGTAATAGCCTCTTACATCTCTGCCATGGTTTTCATCAAGCTGTTATAAATATTAAGCTAAACTTTGTACTAATATTGTATTATATATTAATATATGAAAAAGTCTGAAACCATGGGGTTAAAATTCTAACACAAGTTCAAGAAAAAATGTGCACATCACAAAGTGAAATATGAATTTAGAGTATATCTGGAACGTAAATGACACTCTCATGCCAGGTGATACAGTAGGCTTTATCCTGCTGCCATCCGATCATCCTGGCACTTGTTGGCCAGAAGAAGTATTGCTGATGTGTCAACATAATTAAGTGACTGTATCTTTGGGAAGTACAGCTTCAAGTTAAACATAAATGGAAAAATAAAACATACCTTCACTGTACGTCTGAGTGTTAACAGCACATCTGTTCTCTCATCTTTTGGGATGTCATTCATGCTAATGCTTCGGTAGATTTCAAATAGTTCTCTGGCACGGAGTGTGTACTGTGTATCCATTTCAGTGATTTTTCCGTCATATGCTTCCCATCTCTTTGGTTGTGCACACTTCAGAAACAATTTGTATAATTCGGAGCTATTACAATCTGATCACCAGCTGAACAAGGCCATTATGTTACATTAAGTTTCACCAGAGCAAATAGAGACTTAACATTAATGCTTGACTCATACAAAAGTCTAATTCTTATACTATATTGAGTATTTACACAGTACCTTTTCCACCAGAGCAAGTATCCAATGGCACACTTTGTTTAAAGTTGTAGGTCATGAAAATTTTGACCTACAGTATATTAAAAGTAAATAATAATCTCCTACAGGGATATGCTCTACTTCTTTAAAACAAATCTACTGACAGTAGTGTAGGAATACATTTGCTCTCTATTTCATCTTGCAGACATAAATCCCTCTAAACTATCAGTAAAAATCAATGGGACTGTTGACTGTGTAAAGATTGCAAATTTAAGGCCTCAGAATCTGCTGCAGTACAAAATATCTCCAGGGAACTGTTCTGTTTATGCTAGCTGTACAGATGGATAGAAGGCATAGACTTTGTTAAAGCTGACTAAGGCAGAGTACGAGTTTACAGCTTATCGGATACTTCAGCTAGCTTCGTGTTTGCTAACTTCACCACATACCATATGCCTCCTGCTTCATTGTCTCTCTGCACATCTTTAACTTCCACAGACAGGGAGGAGTTACATGGTGCCAGATGCACCACTCAGTTTGAAAAGTCCAGCATTCTCCTCGCTCTGTTTTCTGTTGGGTTTTCTGGGGGGTTGGGGTTGTTTGGGGTTGTTTTTTTTTGGGGGGAGGGGTTGGTGGTGGTGTTATTTTGTTTGGTTGCAAACCAGACTGTTACACAGGGGGCTAGTTCGCTGTGGAGGTCAGTATCTAAAGACCACAGATACTATTCAAAACCTTTTCCCTATTATTACCTAACTCCACTCCCTTTCCTTAATTGGAACAGCTATTTGGAACCTCATTCTGTGTATTAATTACTCTGTTCACTGTATTTGGAACTTGAGTGTTCATAAATACTCGTTAACTTCACTGTGCAATCTCAGTGTGAGTTAACTACAGCAACACCTCATGCGGCATTCACATGCTGAGCAGTTTTCTGGATATGACCCCAGTATTGACATAATCATTACTTTGACCAAATATACAGGCTTGCTACGGTAATAAGTCATAAAAATACCAAGGGTATTAGATAGCTAGAACAGATATGACTAGTTATCACCACAATTAAAATAATGCTTTCCTCACTTTTAAATAAATCAAGTTAGGTTAGCAAACAGAAGACAAAATAATTGAAAAAAGGACTTAACACTGAATAACTGACATTTAATTACATTATCAGTGGGGGTGAAACTCTAATTAAAGGAGGTATTGTTAATCAGAGGTCACAATTCAGAACCAAAACTGATTAAGAAATGCAATAGCAAACCCATACGTCAGAAAAAATAAAATTCTTCATTCCTTAGTGAAACATTTGAACTTCAGCAAAACTAGAAAAAGGCTAATTTCTCTCTGTCATAAAAAGGGAGGACTCTACTATAACTTCATGACTTTGTTTCACTACCTTTGTAGAGGGGTTGGAATTCTTAAAAAACAAACAAACAAAAAAAACCAAAACAACAACAAAAAAAAACCCCAAGTAAATAACAAAAAAACTCACCAAGTTAGAAGCTATATCATGCTGCAACTCTACAATGAAATCGCTTAAAGATAAAAAGGTCATTTGTTTATGCTAGGGAGAGTCAATGGGCAGAGTTTACCCTAGGAAATTGTTATTAAAACTAGGTTCAGCTGATAAATTTGCACAACCCATATATGAGCAGTCTTGGTATTCCACTCTGCAAATGACCCTTAACACAGACCAACTATATTATTATAACATTTAAATTATTCAAAGCAAGATATCATATCTGTAATTTCTGTAATTTTTCTTACTACCTCATCATAACTGGGTATTAAATAAAATAATTTAAAAAGAAAGAAACTATGCAGCTTCTTATTAAAAAAAAAAGTCACATCAATATGAAGATTTCCAGTATTTCAGAAAGAATCACAAGCTCTATGATTTCAAGTCTATTTTCATATATTCAAGATTGATGCAAGAAAACTAAAACTTCCAGATTTTTTGCCAACATTTTCTTGCCTTTTAGTGCTGCGGAATTCACAATAATCCTGTTATCTGTATTACTTCAGAGAGCAAGACTACTGTAACTGCACTCTGTTACTAATGGATAAAAGCAGAAAGCAGCACCTGAGGAGAAAAACACACCACCACAGATACTGAGAGAAAAAGGTAGGAAAAGTAAAAATTAAAAAAAAAAATAAAAAAATTCCATAGGATGGGTGCAGAAATGGCACAAAGCATGAAAGGTATGAACTGAGTAATAGTTAATAATTACACAAATTCCTTTGAGAAAACATGATTGCTGTATAAAAGCTTAATCAAGTACTTCCTCTTCAAAACACAAATGCTGAAGAAGAAAGAGCTCAGCGTAAAAAAGAACCACCTGCCATGTAGTGCACACACAACCAGCAGCAACCACTGTAAAAGCACACGTGCATGAGGGGGTATATGCTTAAAGTAACCAAGAAGGGAATAGAAGTCTCTTTTGGACAAAACTGTCATTTTTTCTTTTGAGCAGGAAATAGTCAAAATTTTTTAAAAAATAGATAGTGTAAAATTATTTCTGTTGCAGTATTTCTTTTCACAATTATTTCACATACTATGAAAACAGCCAGAAAATAAACTATTTCTTTTTTTCTGAGGGGATGGATTGCTAAATCATCTACCTAAAAAGGACCCTTTTTTTTTTGTATTTTACATTAAGTTGCCATTAAATTTACTGCTATTCTAAATAATTTTTGTGTTGAATGAATTCTCATCTTCATTTTATAGATGAAAGCCTGAAGAACACTTGCATTAAATTTCATCCCCAAGATCATACAAGAATAAAATCTCAAGTTAAAGTTCTATTACAACTGAAACTAGTGAATTAATAACTGAGTTCAATGTGATGTAAGATTCAGTCACAGCTCTTCTGGGTTTCTATCCGTACATAAAAACAAAATAAACGATTTCTTTAAAGACAGACATATGGCGACCCGAGGCTTGTGCGCAATGGGGAAATAAATGACAAATCTAATTCCTGAAGGATAATATTTCTGAGTGAAGAAGGGGGGGGGGGGAAATCAATTAACCCATTCTGCAGAATTAAAGTTTAACTTTACAAATACTTGCTTAAACATTTGCATTTGAGTCTAAATGCAATAGCAAACTCTTCACTATAGATAGCAATGAACAGAACATACCAGAGGGAAAATCACTTAGTCATTAGATTTGATTAGTGAAACCGAGTCCTTTTGAAAGAGAAGCTAATAGGCAGATTTTAAAAGCTTCAAAAACAGATGACGAAAGGGTATAGTTTCATGCAAGAATTCCTACATCACTGTAACAAACACAATACAAAATACTGTATTTCATATGCAATATTGTGTTGCTTTATAACCTCAGATTAACCATTCTGAATTGTTAGAACTTGAGCCTTGAATGAAGGCTGTTAACAGTGCCATCAGAATCACGTTCTTTATGCAAAATAGTTACATAATACAAAATTCATCCACTGGGTGCTATTTTTTTTATATTATATACACACACACCTGAGATTTACCATAGACACAGGTAGTTAAGAGTTTTAATTACGCGCTGTTAGTCCTCCAGTCAGTCGTAGCGCTAAGAAATTCTCAACTTGGAAAAGAAATTTACTGACTTGTACTGAAATCAACAACTACATAATTTGGATATTTATAACATGAGCATTCATGCAATTAACTGCTAAAGTTACAGAAGTCACTTTTGGCGGGTAGTTTGCAGATGCCTTCTCTGTTCCTGTGCTTTGGTATTCTTTATGTTCAGCCCAAAATTACATCACTGACCTTATTCAGAAAGCGCAATATTGCTTTTTGTTGATTCTCCTCATCTGCATTTAGTTTGTGTCTCCCAGTTGAAGCAATCAGCTGTGCCTCTTGTTCCAGCAGTCCACAAAACGCTGCCTTTCTTTCAGCTCCGGTAAGCGTTCCGTTAATGCGTTCAGTCTCCTCCTGCCTCCACACTACAGGTATAAATATTTCGGGTATTTTTTACAATATGTTTTCCAGTGACATTGGTACTTTCACATATTTAAGAAATAACATCATTAATTTTCAATATTCATTAAAAGCCAGTTTCCATGTTAGGGAATTGATTGCTATGCATATTTTCAATACATACAAAATGGCCCAGAAATAAATGTAAGTTATATACATGTTCTGTGAGAGTATCTGTGTGTACATCAATTCCAAACTGGCAATTCGTACTCCAAACTCAAAGATGGGTTAGGATAAAAAGGAGCTTTACGTGAGAAAAAAATTTAGCTTTTGTGGAATTGTGTGATGAAATGATTTCTTCACGATTTTGCATCTAAAATAACCGAGTCTCAAACAGCTCCAAAAGGTATGAGCAATAGGAACTTTTTAAACAATTGCTTATATTTTCATCTTTTCACAAGAAAAGATACCGTGGAGATCTTCTCAACAGATTAAGGACAGCATCTTACCGCGGCACCACTAGTACTCAGTGCTGAGAATATTACTGCTTCTCCCTGCATAAATGAGTAAAATCGGAAGAAGCTTAAAGCCCTCCAAAACTGAGATAAAACTTGACTGACAATCACATTTAGCACTCCAGGTCTCACACTGAATATCTGAGCAGTATCATCTTTTGCCATCTAAGGCAGATGGATGCGCATTAATAACTAGACAGTCATTGCTTTTTCCTCGTCTACAACAGAGCCCTCCAAGCCGAAGGAGGTGGCACGCAAACCACAAGATAGTAACGACGGCAGCACGGGAATCCGCACACGCTGTGTAAGAATCTGATCTTCTGACCCTAATGGTCAAATTGTCAAATCACAGGAACCTGCTGCACTTAAAATTTTAAGTTAGAGTACTTAATGACAGATGTATATGTATGTGCCTGTCATGGGTTTTTTGGTAGTACCCATTTTCTTGGCTATAAGTGCTGATACACAGACTGTACATCCTTACAGAAATCTGTTGGTAAAATTAAATTGTGTTTACTGAGTAGTGTTTTCCTTTGCACACATTGTAACAATTCTTCACTTCTCTGAAGAGTCTGTTCCGTTTCAAATACCTCTGGAGTTCTGTAGGGAATTTTATAAGATCCAAAACTTGAACATTCCTGAATAGTATCTCAAAGTGTCGTTATTGTTCCAGAACAGTTATGCAAAAGCAAAACCCAGTGTAAAAGAAAAAAATCCCATATGCGATGCACGCTTATTGAAAAAGCCTGTAACATCCTGTATCAGGTAGGATTAGAGGCAGGAGGAGGAGGGAAAGGAGGAATGTTTATTTTCTGCCTGTGGCTTCCTTATCTACAATACCTTATGTTTTCCATTCGAAAATATTTCAATTCATTTCCTTAAGGCTCTCCAAGCTTTGGTATTAATGACAGCTGTCTGACAAGTTCTGAGTACCCAAAGATACATTTTTAAATCAAGCCATTTCAGCAAACAAAAGCACTGTATAGAATCCATTTACAGGAAGCTTTACGTGCCTGCAGGGGGCAGCAACTTCAAAGGTAGAGCTCATAAAGACAGTAAGCAATTTTGTGCGTACGGAAATTAAGCAGCTGTCAGTTATCATCAATACTGACCTCCTGATTCACCATATAGACATGCAACCAAGTTAAAAACATTCCTCTTAGATTATCTGTTCTACAGGCAGAGATGTTACTCCTTCCAATTTGTGTTCCAGTTAATACAAAACAAAGTCGTTCATACTTTTCCAATAACCAATGAACGTGTCTATATGCAGACACACTGAATATATAGATATGTCTCATTTGCACTACACAGCCAACGGGCAAGTTTTTGTCCCAACAGGAACTGCTTGTACTGGCTGACCCTGAAATAGTATCCCCCTGTTGTGATCAGCAGCAATAACCTTCACAGATCTCTGGAGGACAATAGTCTTATTCTATTACTGTCACAATGATTTAGCTTGTGTAGACTGTTGACACTGTAAGAATGTAAAAGTAGTTTCAGATGCAGGTAGAAAAAGAAACTTCCTAGAACCACTAAGCTCTATTAAAATAAAGAGCATGACTGCAAGTCTCCATGTAGACAAGCAACTAGTCAACACTAGTAAATAAAAACAAAACAAAAAGATTGATACCAGACCATTATTTTTAACAAAAATGTTAAAAAGGCATTTCAAATACGGGAGTTTGTTCTGTTTCGGTGACATATGCTTTTTCAGGTTGCCTAGCTATTAAAACCTGAACATGCACAGTTGAAAGTTTTATTATTTGTGAATCCAATGACGTTAAATTAAACACAAGAGACATTTATACGATCATAAGTATTAACTCTAAAAATATTAGCAATATCAGCACTCATTAACAACTTCAACTCAGGTTTTTTGGGTTTTTTTGTTGTTTTTTTTTTTTTCTATTGCAAATAAGACTTCACATTAAAAAAGTGGATCATACATTTCATAGCACATGAACTAGGAAGCAGTTTTTTAAAGAAAATATTGCAGGAAATCAGATACTAAATAGTATTAATTGCTATAAGTGGAACACTGTTGAGTACTTTGGCTTTTGATTACCTAGTCAGACACACCTTTAAAAGGGCTTGATTCTTGTGAAGTGAAAAGCTAACTATCTATGAAAAAAGAGGGGTGGGGGGAACAACTCCTAATAAACCACAAATCTCATGAAGATATCACTTCCAAAATTCTAAAGTTTAAGTCCAGTAATAATTTTTACATTTGTCACAAAGAGTAATATTTATAAGTCATTTATACATTCAAAGTGATTTGTTCAATGCCACACAAGGTATGATAGTATTAAAAGATTAGCGTACAACTTGGGAATTCCTGAATTATGATCCTAAGCTCTATGAATAACACACGCCACCAAATTTATGCTCAGTTTACCACAGAAGAAATGGTTCAAGGTATGCCAGGTGGCTTTGCAATGAAGCCGGTAATCTGTTAGACTAGTTCTGCTATAGGGACAATTATGTCCGAACTGCCAAAGAGTTATACCGTAAGCAACCACTGGAGCCTGGATAACAAATGAGTTGTTACAAGTCACAATGCAAGCATCTTGCTTAAAAGGAAATATTTTAAAAAGAACTCTTGCTGTTTCATTATATGCTGGTACAATTCCACAGCTTTCTATTGTTTTTCTTTTTCCAAAAGGACATACTTTAAGGTTTTTGTTACATTTGCAACATTACTCTCCTGTAATGTTTTATGTTAATTATCTGCAGTATTCAGCTCATTTTTCCAGGAAAGTTTAGAGGTGCTTGCCTGTATTAGACATCATCCACTCCAACAGGAAAACTCTTTCAGGATGCCCTATAGGACTCCTAACAGATTTTTAGAATTTTGACACCACAGTTTTGTGAATAATACTAATTTCTTTATGGCATTATTTGCAGCATCTTAAATGTAGAGTAAAAAGATTAAAGTCACTGATCCAAAAATGAGTTCCTGTTCCCTGTAGCTGACCATAACATTAGAGATCAATGAAAAAAGTAATAACAAAACTGCCTAATAGCACTATTCTACAAGCTGATTACTTCCCAAAAAGGTATACTGGTTTTGGCTGGAATAAAGTTAATTTTCTTTATAGCAGCTTATACGATGCTATGCTTTGGATGTTGATAACACCAGGATGGTTTAGTTCTTTTTGAACAGCGCTTACACAGCATCAAGGCCTTTTTTTCTGCTTCTGGCACTATATAAAAGTCAAATAATTATTTAGAAATTAAGGAAATTCATTTTACGTACTTTTTAAAAATAATCAAGGAAATATCTATAGAAACACATCGAAAACATGCTTGTTTTAAACAAATTACACTTTTTTGCTGATATAAGAGTATCACTTTAAGAAAGAACTTACATTCTAAAGCATGGTACAGTAGCTCAAAGTCTTCCTGTGTTTTAGCATTGAGTCTGCGCTCGTGCTCCCTTCTCAGTCTGTCGTCTTTTTCTTTTTTTCTCCGCAACTCTTCTTGTGCCTCCCATGCCAGCCTTAACCTCTTTTCTTCCCTCAGATTTTGTACTACATTTATAGCAAGCCAACGACGGAAGTATGCCTGTAATACTATTACCTATATGTGATACAATACCAAAGAATCGTAAATTTAAAACAAACCAGCATAATATTTTGTTCTTAACTGCTTTTTTTTTTTCCAGCTGCTTAACTATATTTTCTAAGATTAGTGTTGTACTCAAACTAATTTAAATGTTACAAAACTAATCACGTACTATGAGTCTAAACACTAGCATGCTTACTCATTTAGGTAACTGCAGGAGTTTAACCAGTGAGTACAGTGGAGAAACTAGGTTCAAATAATCAAGTTAAAATACAATTACAAAATTCATTTTTCTTTTTAAAATCTCCCCCTAAAAAACAGCTTTTGCCGTGGATTTTTTTTTATTATTTTCTCTTCAGCTTTGTAGGCAGAGGTGCTCATGTTACTGTCAATTTACACAGTGCCTAGATTGGGAATTTAGACATATATTTGCAAAATTTCTTTTGAATTTCTAGATACAAAAAAATCAACCCATACACACAAAATTAACTGCATTTTACTTGTAAACAAATAATGAAAGTGAAGTTACCAATGTTATTATGAAGGAACTTAGAAAAGAAAATTTAAAAATCCACCTTCCAAAGCCGTGACTGTTAAAGACGAGGGCAATATTCATAGTATGCTAAGGGAGCACAACACACAAGCCTAAACTTCTGCCAGCAGGGTTAGCACTTGCACCACACGCAGCTTAGCTAGATCAATACCATGACCTAAGAATGATTGTTCAGCGTTGAAGGTTATCAAGCAGAAAACCACACTAATACAGTTACACTGTCTCTAGAGATATCTTAACGTTTCTCTTGAACGCATCTTCAGCTGGTATTTCAATACAGAACTACACTACACTGTGTGAATCCATCAACTGGAACCAACACCAAGCTAATATCTCTCTACTGTGCATTATAGATTACCTATAGATACATTACAGATGTCAGTAAGCAGCACTAATGATCACAGTAAAACTATCCCAAGGAAACTGTTTCCTATTTGGGTTCCCCTTCTACTACAAGATGCTTATTGCCGTCAGCTGATGCTGACCAAATAAGTTCTTACAGAAAACTTCTACCCAGAAGATTTCAAAGCATCTTGCCAACCGTGTCAATACAATTATCTGACTTAGACATTTGGGGAATCAATTGTTTCTCCATTTAGTTAGATTCAGACTGTCTTTTTTAAGCAATCAAATCAGTAACTAGAGCATTTACAAAGCAGTGCCCCGCCTAACACAATGTTGGGTGTACTTAAGTGAGGTGTCCAGTCACTGAATACATGGTTTTCAAAAAGCAATTTAGAATGCCTAAATGGCATCCTCTGCACAATGAATATACAGAATCCATCATTGGAACCACCTGCCTGAGGCAACTCAGCACACCAGAAAACCCCAGAGACCCATTGCATGTGTTTGAACAGCCAGGTTCTACCTTAATGCCAAAGCAGGTAGCTTGAACACAATTCAAAATGGATAGGTTTGCCAAAGGTAACCTACCAGGTCTGTTAAAACAAACAGACAAAAAGCCCCAGAAAACACAAGACCCAAAAGTTAAATACAGGTCTCCTAAATCTTAACCCAATACTCTATCCATCTGAGGTCACACATCAAGCACATAGCTTAGGTCCTTCCAAGGAGATCATGAGAATGCCATAGGCACAAGCCTGGTTTAACCCCTAATGTTCTATATGGAAGCTTAACTGTCACTGTAAGATAGAAAAGAGTAAACTCAGAATTCTTAATATTTAAGAAATTGCAAGGTCTCAAATGTCCCTAAAAACACAAACACGCACTTCCTCCATATGTGAAAGATGACAAAATGTGAAGCAGACATTTTAAAGATCACTTTAAATTCGCTCTTTGAACACTCTGAACACTCACTGAATACTTTGCTTTACAGATAGTTTCAAATAGATAAGAACTTACTGCTTCAAGTCTACGTTTATGGTATTCTTCCGCTGTAAGATACTTTCCAGGACTTATTAGTTTGTCAGACATGTTTGACACATACAGGCCAATTTTAGTCATCTGTGTTGATGTTGTATTTTTTGTTTGTTGTGGCTTATTTCTTTCAAAAACAGTCTGGGGGAAAAAAATGCATGTCAGATTATAACTTTTTTTTTTCCTCATTACAGTAAGTGGTAAAATTAGCTATCTGTAACAAAAATCATAAGACTAATGACATTCATCCACCAAATACTTTCAATTGCACGCTTATTTCTGATCTACTTCCTCATTCCTGTTGGAAATAATTGTGTCAACCTTCTATTCCATTTGACAAAAACAACATTCTAAAAAGACACTACAAAGCCATTACCTGTGTTTCCCTACAAAATAACTGAATTCCTTTGTCAGGTCGTTTTTTGGGTATGGTCTGTGATCCTGCATTATGAAATTCCGCTCCTGTTATCCTGTTCTTAAATCCACCCAGAAATGGTTTATGATAGGAAGGTCTTTCAATTTTTACAACTACATCTTGGAATGAATCAGAATCTGTTAAAATGGAAGTTCCAAGACAGAAATAGTGTTTCTTTTAGTAACAGCTTGATTATATATACTGATACATGCTTAAAAACAGCATTTACCTGTTTGTACTCTGACAGTTATGACATCAGGCATGTGGTAATCCTGTTGAACTGCTTTCGCAGGAGAATGTTCCTGATCAGGACAGAACTTCTCAGGTTGGATAGTTTCATCAAATTTAGCCTTAGTCCTCCTAAGAGCTTCATCATCCTCAATCATTCTTCCTAAAAATAAAACCAAAATTAATTCCTGATATGCTTCTCAAAAACAAAACAAAACAAAACAAACCAACCACACCAAACCCCAAATAAATAAAATAACTCAAGTTTACTCTGAGATGACTTTATTGAAACACTGCAACACAGAATAATCACAGATTTTTGAGCTGCAAAGACAGTCTACTTGAAAGCTGAAACAGTATTATCACACACTTTTTCAGATATCCAATGTAATACTGTCACCACATAAAAAGTCATTCATATTACAATTTTTTTAAAAGTTACTGTAAGTAAATGTATTTATTTGCAAATGCATAAATTTAAATCAAAGTTACCCATTTATGCAGCAAACTTTTATTGAAAAATCTTACCTAAACGTGCTCCAATTAAGACCTGATCTAAGCTGATCAGGTTGGCCGAATCACTGTTGTCTTTCACACAACACTTGACATTGTGGTGTTTATTCAAAGAATATGTTCTGAATCAGATCTACTCAACCCCAACTCCAGAAATTACTTCTTTTTGATTTAGAGATAAGAGGCTTTGGTACAGCACCCTAACTAGGATGCTATTGCCAGCTACTCGGACCAAGAGCACCTGAATGCAGCCCAGCCCCGAGGGAGGGGGGAGGCAGCAGCTCCAACTGCGAGGGGCCGCTCACCACGCTCACCTGCTACCTTCCACTCTGAAGACCGAAGAAAACGGGGCACTGAGTTGGGAATGGAAAGGAACGAGTGCAGGAAACGATGGAGTGTTTCAGGGACTGCAGGAGAAAGGCACAGATAAAGGAAGGGTGGCAGGTAAGTTGTAGGAGAGACTAAGAGAGGTAAAATAGTAAGGTGATTGCTATGGTCTAAACTGTTAGTAGCCCATGTCCTCACGTGAGTTATGCACTGCTGGTTTTCAAATGCGTGTAACAGACACGTATACCTCCTCACACATGTTTCTGGAAATGAAGATCACACTATAAAATGCAATGTTAGTCTCTAAATTGCTACTGCAACTTGAGATAAAGCATACATCCCTCACCTTTTCAAGCATGTTTTATATGAGAATATAAAAAGTAACTTTGAGACAAAAATCCAGCAAACATGAACAGAATGAGAGCATGGGGGGTGCAAGCCAAAATCAAGTTGAAGAAAAAAAAAAATCTCCTTAAAGCCCTAATGTCCAACATTCTAATAACTTCTTTACCTGTTACTGTTCCACTTGCTGTGTTCTCTGATAGTACTGAGTTTTGACATATTTGTTCTTTCCTTTCTGAATTTCTTACTTCAGGTAAAGCAGAATAACTCTCATTGGTAACAGGAGACGTGCTCTCAGGTGATCCTCTGAACGGGGTATCTGGCTCAAATACATCTTGCTCGTTATTTCCGATCACTTCCCGACCGCCCAGTCCTTCGCTGGGTAATTCCCGCTGTGCGGAACTTGGCTGCTCCAGAGGAGGCTGCGGCCCGCGGCCCTCCCCGGCCTGTGCGGTGCCTGCGGCTCCTGCGGGCAGGGGCGTCTCTGCTGGGTCCGCGCTCTCGGCCTCTCCGACTGCTCGTCGCTCCGAGGACGCGGAGGCCCGCTCTGCACCTGACCTTTCTGTTACAACAACTGCAGAGCAACTATCCGCTGGGTCTGCCATTTCCTAAAGTATCGGTTTGCACGGTTTTAACCTTCCTGCAAGGATAATCACGGTTATGTATTTAAGGTTGCGTACTAGCACATTTCTCCTGCCAAACGTACGGGTGACATAATATCCTGAAAAGCTTTTTCCGTATCTGTTCCCAAATAGCCTATTTGGAATAGCACGAGGTGTTTGCTTCCACCAAACGCGATAAACTTAACAACTTCTCACTGGTGTTCAACACACACAGTGCTCCGCAGCATCGCCAGCAGGGAGGCAGCACAATTCTTCCTTATTTATACAGTTATAACACGGATTTCCAGAGCATTACCCGGAGACAGCACACCTTTAAGGTTTTCCGCGCTGCCACCCAAATGGCGCGGGCTGGAGGAATCTTCATGAAAAACATAAGCCACAGACAAAGAGGAAGCAGCTCCCGGCAGGAGCCAGGCGAAGGGGGATTCCCTACCGGCCGCTCACGCCGGCGGGCACGGCCCGTGGCGGTGCGCAGCCCCGACCCGACAGCCGCCCTCGGCCCGGGGCGCAAGGGCCGCTGCTGGGCGCACGGACGGGCGGGCCCGTCCCGTCCCGTCCCCGCCAGCCGCCCCGCACCCGTTACTCCCCCCACGGCTCCGCAGGGCCTCCCGTCCCGGGCGGCTCTCCGTGGCAGCCGCTCCCCCGTCCCGGCGGCGTGGCGCGGTAGCTATAGCAACCGGGACTGGGCGGCGCCCGCAGCCGCAGGGAGGGGAGGGCCGGAGGCCCGCGAGCATGCGCACTGGGAGAGGAATGGCCGGGGCGCCGCGCCGGTCCCTCAGAGCCGCCCTGCGCTCGTCCCCCGCGCTCCTCTGCACGCCCCGGGGACGAGGAAGGACAAAAACGGGGGAAGGAAAGTAAGCGGTGAGACAGGGCGGAGGCTGGGAGGCCTCCCTGGCTCCGTTTTACCCCGCCGCCGTTAACGGAACCATGGCAGCACCTGCAGCAGCTCGGGCTTGCTGCTGGCCGGCCTCAGTGAAGCTGATACCAGCCGTGCCCTGTCCTGCACCGTCATCCAGCTTATAATGGCAGTAATGTAAGAAAGCACCATTTCCCCTTTCAGTTTATGTTGTAGATAGTAGCAGAAATTGTGCTAATACCCAAAACAGTTTCCTGGATTGAATGAGAAGTTGGTGTGTTCGGGTGTCGATAACCCTCGCTGTAAGGACCGTCATCGCCTCCAGCTGCGTGTCAGCACTGACCTGTGTGACGCGTTCAGCCCAACAGCGGCTTCCTCCCCGGGAAGGTCTGCTGTTCTGGTGTCACGACTGAGGCTGCAGGGTGGAAATTAAGACACTGATACCAGAATTAAAACCATACGAAACTGAATTTCCTGGTGCCTGACCTGTGATTTCTGAGACAGCTCTTGCAAGCGTTTCAGCACGCTACAGAAAAACTGAGACTACATTCACTCCGCACAACCATTTCAGAGGTGAAATACGCAGTTCTGCATCACCATTCTGGAAGAATCTTGAAAAACAAAAATATATATTTCAGCAGGCATTGAAATTATGCCCCTATTCAATGACAGTATGCCATGATAAATGCTGCCACATTTCACAGACATTGTTTAGCGTTTGAATGTGGACCTGCTTGCCATTAAGAGGACAGAAACTGCCAATTACCACTGGTGATACTCTTTTTTCTAAAACCTGGACTGACCTTGAACTCTGGGTAGAGTAGGACCTGCAGTAACTCCATAGATACTATGTCAGTTTGTGTCATTTTGCCATTATGATATTGCCAACTTGATTAAACATTCAAACTCACTTTCAGGTCGTAAGATGATTTTTCATTTTTTTTTCTCATGAAATAGCACATATGCTGTAAACAAAAAAGCAGCTTTCACCCATCTCCCTTTGAACGCAACCAGAAATTATGCCAAAGGTGAAAACGATGTCCTGCGCAGAACACAGCCACTCAAAATAGGTTACGCAGCGCAGAGAGCATTTCAAGAATAACAAAACCCTCAGCACTGCTGCTACACTGCAATCCTAGAGTTGTTTTTCTGGTTTAACAGGCTCTGTCTCTATTAGGTCCCATCCTTAAATATATGGTGATTTTCAGTTGCATAATGACTGCAATCAGAGGATCTCAAAAGTATTTTAAAGATGTAGTTTTTTAATTCTAAGGTTTGGCACGGTTTACCTTACCATATTACAGCAGATAATGGTAAAATCTTTTGCATCATCATGTATTTCCAACAGTTAATGGAGAAAAATCAAGCAAAAATCATCACAGTCTCCAAATTATGCCTTGATAGCATATTCAGCTTAAAATAAATTATTTGCAACATAGTACTCCTAATATAGGCTCTTGCCTGTAAAATGTGTACTGTTTTGTTTGCTACAGTGTGGCTTTACATGTGAGATATATATATAGTTACAGAGTTAATAGCAAGGTAAAAATTACTGTTTCTCTTCTTGGCAAAGATGTATTTTTAAATTAGCCAGGAACAAGGATTCTGTGAACTAAAGGCATACACAGTTACATCTCAAAACTGTAATCCTTTTTCTTTCCTCCCTTTGTTCTCAATACCTGCTCTTTAAAGTTGATGCTACAACATAATACTAATTAATTTAGTAATCTTATGTAGCACAGATTCATTTATGCTAAGGTAATGAAACAAAATTTAACCAATGATAAAATAATGAAAATAAATCATAACACATTCTGAGAATTTGATAAAAAGCTCAGAAAGCTGAAAAATTCTTATTAATGATTCCTAGAGTTAGCTGGCTTCAGTAGAACCTTTTTAAGACTCAAGTTAATTGATTCCTACATTAAAGCATTTGTGAAGACTACTCCAGTGTTTTGGATAGAAAGATTTAGAAAATGATTCTATTTTGAGCCAGGTGAAAGAAATGCTTCAGACCAGAAAAATCACTGAGAAAATAACTTAGGAAACATAGCTCTAAAAATAAATCCCCTCAAGGTAGTAAACGACTTATGTTAGGGTCTGTACAAAGACATACTTGTGCATTTGTGAAAGGAAGAAGGTGCGAGTATGCTTTTGATCAGCGAAACTCAGTTCTAAAAGACAAGATATCAAATTTCAGCAGCAATGGGCCAAGAAAAAGACTCTCTCTCCTGCAACACAGCTCATGAGCTTACAGGCGAGCTATTGTACGTCACATGACAAATACGGCTTTAGAAGGGGAGAAAATAACTGAGCAAAAAGAGAGTTCAACTGATGTCTCAGTTATGAAAGAGTAGAAACTATTCCAATAGTTGTCACCGTATTCTGGCAACTTTTCCCCCTCCCCTCAAGTATTACATGCCAATATCATTCATACTAGACTTCAGGGGGGTTTGTTTATTTTTTATTTTGCTTCCTCTCACATCAGCTCAACACTTACATCTTCATTTCTCATCTGACATCATTCACCCTCATTCAAGTCTGCAATCCTTTAATATTTCTCAGGTGAAAATTGTGTTTGTTAACTTTAGCCAAGTCCTCTTCTGGAATGCCATCTAGTGGTTTTATCTCAGAAGAGACCAACTTCTACCTTTTTCAAGACTGAAAAAGCCTTCAAAACCAACCAATGCAGGAAAATATTTTCCACTTTTTTCAATATCTAAAAATTTCTGCAATTATAGCAATAATAGTTGAAAAAAACCAATGCTAAAGAATGCAGTGAAAATAGCTGATAGAGTCAACGCCCTCGGTATACTTACTGGTTTCCTACTGTCCTACTCTCCCAATAGCTTCATTGTATGAAATATTATATAAAGATGTAATTAACCATTAAATATATCACAAGTAAACTTACAGGCCTAATGACCATGAAAAAAACAGCTATAACAAAGCATGTTATGGAATGTAACGTAGTGCAGTGGCATTACCATAAACATCTAAGAAACTGAAGATTTTTGTCACACAGCTATATTCTTATCTTTCAACTTCCAAGAACTTTATTAATGGTACTGAAAAAAAATAGGAGTAAAGGCAAACTTGCACAGTATCCTTAAATCTAGTTTGGATAATTTAATTGGGGTTTATAGCTTAAATTGGTAAACAAATTTTGTCAGAAGAGGCAGACACTGTTTCCATTTAAATGTTTGAAATTACTTAGCCAGATGCGTCAAGAAAGATACATGTTTTTCATATTACTTAGTAATATTCAAGGTCTGAATCATTAATAGACTAATAAATCTATAAAGTATACATTTTTATATACAAAGCCTTTGTAAGACCCCAATACTAAAGTCTGTGCCATGTGTGTGATGCTAAGTATGGTAACCTACCCGCTAACCAAGAAACTTGCTGTCACCCTAAGGGGTGGCTGTCCTTCTCCCCCTCACCCCTCCAATCTTGGGTCTTCCCACCACTTCCCCCGAGTCAGAACTAGTGTTTATGTGGCAGCCAAGTCAGACACTTCAAGACAGCAATTCAATTGAAATCTAAAAAACTGTTACTTTTGGTAAGCATAGTTTTCATTACATCAGACTCCTGACCTCAGCATCTGCATGGTCATAAGGACCCTGGCAGCAGCTAGCAAAAATACACAAAGTGGGAGAAAAGGGCGGAATCATACTTTGCTACGACTCTGATTTTGATTTCAAATGGCCTGCAACATAAAATATAACACAGATTTAAAAAAAAAAAAAAGCTAACCTCAGAATGAGGCACAAATAGCCTGTTAATAATAAATTACAAAAGGAAATAAACCAAAGGTTGTACAACAGCTGAAAAGAATTTTCCTAAAACTATTTTTGCAAGAAATTGGAAGCAGTCTTTAGATTGCTAAATATAAGTGGACATTAGGACAAAACATGTTTTTATGAAGTTATTATCTTTAATTTAAAGACAACTGTCAGTAACAATAGATTAATAATTAACTTTTTTTTTTATTTTCAAGAGGTTACACCATTGTGAAAATTAGACTGGCCATCTCCACTGGTCAGAAGGAGGTTCTTCAATTAGAGGCTCCCATGGTTTCCATTGTAGCATTTTTCTTGCCAGGGAAAGCTCATTTTCAGCCTGTTAATAAACACCATACACAAATTCATATATTCTATACAATTGCCAAAGTATAAAATCGCATCTATTTTAGTTCCTTATCTGAGTGATGTCAGTACCTATCACGGCTAGGGACTATCACAAATTTAATTTATAAATATCAAAAGGAACTGTGTGTTTTGGGGGTTTTGCTATTTGTTTTTAAAAAAAACATACTGAATCACCTCCAAGTAGCCAAACAGATAGACTGTTCATCCTGACATTCCCAATGACAACTTCATGGTATTTTCCAGTCTATTTGGATTATCCCCCAATATTATTAAATCACCTTCTGCCCTTTCCACTGATTTAGACTCTATAAGAAACAATGTAGGTGTACATGGTATATACGTAAACATAATAAACACACGTTAACTGTGTTAGGTTTTAGCATGGTCATCCCAATCACTTCATTTTCAGATTTATTTTTTTCCTGTTTGTTTGGTTTTTTGCAGCAAAGCAAGAAATGGAAGACTGCCAATTTTCTGAACAGAAGCTCAGCCAAAGGAACAGTGAAAACCACTGTTCCTTTTTGTACCCAACCTTAAATTTACCCGCTTTACCTGTACGATGACTTCTTCTATGTGACCGCTATTCAGTTTGTCCTGTAGTTTTTGCACATCAGTCTCCTGTGTATTCAAATACATAGAAATCAATGTTTAGTTTTACTGAGAAGTAGAAAGCTCAGATAAAACATAAAAGCAATAATTTAACCAGATCACACTCTAGTCTTCCTCAAAACTACCATCAAATTAGCTGGTTTCTGTTATTTTACATTACCAAAGAAATCTCACACTTTTCTTACTGAAAAACAAACATCAAACTCTCAATGATAAATACAAAGACTCAGTACTATTTAATGACATCCAACAAAGCACTAGCAGCTAAGGACTTTAGCACGTGTCTTGAAAGAAAATTTCTATCTTAGCTTTTTATAAAATGACATGCAACCTTCCAATTATGACCTTAAATAAACTATGCGATACTGGTATTGTCTAATGTACCAAAAAAATGTTCTAAAATGTCAAAGGCAAGTATTGTGCCATACACTACATTGGTAAGATCCCATGCAATTTTTGTGCAAGTGTGTAGAAATTACCACTGTTCTACGAATCTTCAAAAAAAAACATTTTCTTCGAATTTTCACTGAAAACATCAGTAAGAAATTAACAATTCTTTTTAATATAACATCAAAATATTCCAGTCAATAACAAAAATAAACCTCAAGACTTCAATTACTTCTGAATTGATACCTGAAAGCTACACATAATCCTGAAAAACAGCCAGTCATTTTGAAAAATCATTCTTCTCATCCTAAAAATCTTTTCATGTGTGACATTTACAAAACAGCACTGTACTCACCGTTTGCACCAAATTAAACCGCTGATTTACAATCTGCTCAGTGTATTTCCTATATGCTGCATCTTTGGGAATGTTTTGCAGGACACCAAGGATTTTTGTGTACAGTATTCGCAAGCGCTGAAGTGACCACAAGACATGGTTAGAATATGCAACTACCATTATTTCACTTCTTGTCCTAATTAACCTACTAGCTAACTATCCATACACAAAACATAGAGGGTTATGGTATTCAATCCAGAAATCCAGGATTAACAAAATAACTGAGTCTGAACCACAGGACTCCGTCTTGGGTAAGACTGGGATTTATAAGGACTGGGACCTTACTAGTGTCAGATTCCTAAAAGAGAAAGAAAAAAAAAGACAAGAAAAAGAAAGTAAAAAGAAAAGAAAGAAAAAAGAAAGCTGCAATCTGAAGTACATTTGATGTAAAATGGAAACAATAAAGTCTGTGTTTCTAATACTGACCATACTTTTAAGAAGTGAGGCACATTCGCGTCTAAACTATCAGTTTCTGAAAAATTACATGGAAAGATATAAAGAAGCACATAAGCTACCAAAGCATAACTAGATTAATTTTTTTTGGTGCTTCTCCTCATGCTAGCACGAAGTTCTGAGTGACAGAGAGATTAAAATTAAACTAAAACCTGAACATTTTTATTGCTGGATTTCAGTGCAGTGATAAAGGACACACTGGGGTGAAGAACTTGAAGCTTTTGGGCCTTATGTTGGTTGGGTAACTCTAACTGAAGAGGAATGGATGTCCGATAGGAATGTTGTGGTTTAACCCGGCTGGCAGCTGAAACAACCACACAGCCATTTGCTCACTCTTCCTCGCCCCAATGGGATGGAGGACAGAATCAAAAAGAAAAAGGTAAAGCTCATGAGTTGAGATAAAGACAGTTTAATAGGGCAGAAAAGGAAGATTAACTATAATAATATACAGAACAAGTGATGCACAGCACAACTGCTCACCACCTGAAACCAATGCTCAGCTAGTTCCTGAGCCACACCCCCTCCTGGCTAATTCCCCCAGTTATATACAGAGCATGACATCATATGGTATGGAATATCCTTTTGGCCAGTTGGGGTCAGCTGTCCTGGCTGTGTCCCCTCCCAGGTTTTTGTGCACCGCCCACCTTCTCATTGGCAGGGCAGTATGAGAAGCTGAAAAGTCCTTGACTGCTTGGCAACAACTAAAATATCAGTGTATTATCAACATTATTCTCATTCTAAATCCAAAACACAGCACTACACCAGCTGCTAGGAAGAAAACTAACCCTATTGCTGCTGAAACCAGGACAAGGAACAATAAGAAATGGAAGCAGAAGACTGTAGTCAGAAATATAAAGAAAAAAAAAAAAAAAAAAAAGGCAACAAAAAGGGGACTAGCACACAATCTATACTTCTGCTAAAACATTGCTGATTTCTTCACTCCTGGCTTTAAGTCACTGAAAAAAACCCCAAAATTTATTAAGTTCTCCCAGAAGGTATCTGACAAGGCTGTAGACTGAGCTAGAATAATTTGTACAGAACAATAATGATTTTTCCGATGGTTCTTTTTGACACTATTCCTAGCTTTCGCTGGCAAAAGCATTTTTTAAATAGAATCATTGCATGGTGGGAAATTTCAAAGCATAGAGAATCAAAGAGTTACTGAAGTCCTTTCAAAGCTCATGCTTCCTGAATAAGCAAGCAAGATGTGGCAAACATACTTTCATTACTGAGCCTGAGGAGGTGAAAAGTACCCGATTGCTACAAGAACCACTTAAGTATTCCAATCTGAATAGCACTTGCCATCACAGGGCCTTGACATGGCTTTGCACCACATGGTTGGCCTCTATCATGTACAACTAGCCTACCCCCTTAATACAGGTATAAGTTATTTCAGTACTTGTTGGAAACACAACATAGCAAGGCAACAAAAATCTGGATGTTTGTGAAGTAGAAAATACACTTATGAAGAAATGAATTTAAAAAGTTCTTTGCTTTTGAATCAGAGATGAGAGACAGAAATCAAAAACTGGTTCATAAAAGTACTTACACAAACAAGGTGTTTGAAATCAGCACATGCAACAAAAAGTACATGTGCAAAATACTCCTAATGATACAAATTAAACCTTTAAGAATTTATTTTCTTCCTTAATCACTTTGGAACAGTCACATTTTCATTAAGTTGGCACCGCTTTAAGGTACATACCGTATCTACATATGCAAATACATAACAAAAAGCTTTAATCTCACTGACAATTTCTATTATATACAGAATAAGACATGTGACATACCTCATGAGGGTTTTCAGATACAGCCAATCCTACAAGCCCAGTGGTCTGCACAGAGAGCATAAACATATTTAATGTACCTAAGCATCTATTCCTATTCTATCTGATTATTTTGTTTTAGCTCAACATACACCTGACCGAGACCATTATAGAATCATAGAATGGGTTGGGTTGGAAGGCACCTCAAAGACCATCTAGTTCCAACCCCCCAGCCATGGGCAGGGACACCCTCCACTAGACCAGGCTGCTCAAAGCCCCATCCAACCTGGCCTGAAACACTTCCAGGGATGGGGCCTCCACAACCTCTCTGGGCAACCTGTTCCAGTGCCTCACCANCTTCCCTCGTAGGACGCCCATTCTCTCTCCCCCCTCCGGCACCCCCTACCCTCTCCCCAGAAACCCGCCAGGGCAGAGCATGGCGTAAGGGAACCCCCCACGCAGGACAAGGACACGGCAACCCGCCCGCCGCACGGACCCCCGCAGCCTCTCACCTTCCTCAGCGCCCCCGCCATGGCTGCGCTGCGCGCAAAGCCCCGCCCCCCCAGCCACTGCGGGCACTGCCGGCCACGGGGTGGCGGGGCGCATGCGCGGAGCTGGGCGCCCGCAGCCGCCGGCTAGAGGACATGGCAGAGGACGCAGGACTACGCATGCGCCGCAGCCGCATCGGCTCCCGAACCCGGCGAGCGGAGAACGAAGTCGAATGATAACAAAGGCGCGTGCGCCAAGCCATGTGGTACCACCGCGCGCATGCGCTGTCTGAAGGCCGTGCGGTGGCGCGCATGCGCATAGCTGCGGAGGGGAGCGGCGTGGCTGAGTTCCCTGCTGCTTCGCGTTCAGCGCGGGAACCCGGCTCGGCTCGGCTCGGCCCGGCCCGGCCCGGCTCGGCTCCGCCCCGCCCCGCGGGGGGGCNGCATCTATTCCTATTCTATCTGATTATTTTGTTTTAGCTCAACATACACCTGACCAAGACCATTATAGAATCATAGAATGGTTTGGGTTGGAAGGGACCTCAAAGACCATCTAGTTCCAACCCCCCAGCCATGGGCAGGGACACCCTCCACTAGACGAGGTTGCCCAAAGCCCCATCCAACCTGGCCTTGAACACTTCCAGGGACGAGGCCTCCACAGCTTCTCTGGGCAACCTGTTCCAGTGCCTCACCACTCTAACAGTGAAGAACTTCTTCCTAATATCTAATCTAAATCTACCCTCTTTTAGTTGAAAGCCATCATTCTGTGACACGAGCCTCTGCCTCCCACCACACACATTTGTTACCACCGATTTTCAGTGTTTTGACCAGGGCACGGGAAGGAGAGCGCCAAGAGAGGGAGCAGCTGGTATTACAAGGCAGCTGTTGGAAGCTCTCCCGGTGGGGCGAACTACAGCTTACCCGCCTCCTTCCTCCACACACGACGAGCCCGCCCCCTCCTCTAACGGTCGCTGCTGCCCCGCGAGCACCTGGCGCCGGGCCCGCTGTCCCCCGTGGGCCGGGGAAGGAAACCGGGCCCTGCGCTCCCCTCAGCCCTTCCCTCGTAGGACGCCCATTCCCTCTCCCCCCTCC
>VXBL01004413.1:296351-313989 GCA_013400195.1 Aramus guarauna | reverse complement strand
TCGGCTCGGCTCGGCTCGGCGGGGGCTCCCCCTGTGAAGACCGCCTCCTGCGTGCTGTGGCGGTCCCTGCGGGCAGGCGGCTGGGTGTGGAGCCGCCCGTGTGGCAGCGGGCTACCCAGCGTTGGGGCGGGGGGTGCCCTGGCCTCGCCCGGGCGGCTGGTCCCTGCGTGGGGAGAGGCTGCTAGGACTGCTCGGAGATCCCGGGCCCTGAAACCGCCGTGGGCCGGCCCATCCGCAGTGTGTGCTCAGGAGTGGTGTCCCACCTGAAGGCAGCCCAAATGTTGAAGCCCAGTGCTTTCAGATGGGCTGGGTGTGCTATAGTTCATGGTTTGCTCCGCTTACAGAGATTGGGATAGCCCCCTTAAATACAACCGTGTTTTCTATGAGTGGTCTACCTGAAATGGCTGCCAACAGCCTGGGATCAATTTGCAGAAGTTGGCAGTTTCTAAATGAGGAATGCTCGGTTGAAATGCATCATACACACGTCATAAGTGCTGCGTGCTGCGTTTGGATCCCTCAGCATGTCTCTAGTAAAGATGCAATACGTGTTTGGTTGGTGCATCCATTATATACGGTGACAGTACTTCAAGCGATAGCTGGCCAACTGCCAGCAATGAGTTCTCAGAACTGTTACAGGTTCATAGTTTCTGATTTCCAAAATGTTTTGCAGAGTCTAAGCTTAGTCTGAGCTTCAGAGTTGATTTCAAAGCTCCTTTTCATGAGTCAAACAACTGTGTCAAGCCTTAAAAGTATGCCAGAAGTACGTTTTTCAGCTGCTGTGAGCAGTTTTGTGTGATGTGTATTTGGAAATAAAACTATGACCACTCAAGCTGAGATTTTGGTGTAGTAGATTGATTTGAATATGTGTCAGCTTCTGTCATTTTTTCATTAAACACGTGTTTAGGGTTTGCAGAAGTTTGTAGTTTTCTGCATGCGTTCTAGTTTTCTGCAACATATGTAAAAAAAAAATACCTTCTGATTGATAACTGATGCAGTATGTAACATTTTTATGGCTGGGAATAGGGCGTAATTTAGAAATATGCAGAAACTTGTAAACAGTTAGAATATCCTTTATTTTTAGCAAAATTACTGCATTCAAGAGTTGTATGTGCATGTATTTATCAGTCAAGTCTTCCTGAGGTTGATAATTTTCTACCTCAGAGAACAGTCACAAGTATTCTGGAATTTGTTTCATAAGCAGAAGCATGCGCATATCTTATGAATTTTAGCTGTGAAATTGGTTCGACCAAGAAATTGTGTTAAAAGTAGCTAATTAACTGCAGAATCAAAAATAAGGATCAGTGTAACAGAATATGGCAAATAGCTAAGTTCTGAATTAATGTGATCAGTTAATAAAGCGAAAAAAGCTGTAAAATACTGATGGAAAATAGAAAACCTAATTAAGGAACTTGAGATACAATAGGAGAAAAAAGCAATAAGAGACAGTTAAAATTACTGGTGGAGATAAATGTGATGTTCATTTGAAGATCCAGTTGTCTTTCTATTAAGTCTTATCTTTATGGCCTAGCTGCTAATTTACAAATTGAGTTTTGCACAGTAAGATTTGATAATAATTGTGTTGTAACTTTATATAGTTTCATTGTGAACAAATTTTTCTTTATAATTCCTTTGGCCTGCTTTTGAGCTCCTGTTGTCCATAACTGGTAAGCAAACCCAACAAACCAAGTTTCAGAATATTGTAGAGTTCTCCCTGAAAGCCAGTCTTTCAATAAGACACACGCTACCGCCATTCCGTAGCTAAAGCAAAGTGATTAATACAGTTTATATCAGAAATCAGGGTTTGTGCTTCTCCACTTCCAAGTGTTCTTTGAGATTGCATCAGAGAGGCTTGGGGTTTCTTTTCAAGGCATTGAGACTCTCTCTTTCCTATCAAAATAACATGCTTTAAAAATTTCTGCCTTTTTTAGTGGGTCATCCCTACGGTTTTCCCTTCTCTGTGGTGGTCCAACCAGACGATGTATCTCCTGATTACAGTAACTGACCGCAGCACAAAATGTTCTGTGCCTGCCGATCTTTAGCCAAATTAGCTCAGTTAGCATCATTCAAACAGTAGTTCTAACCATCTGTTTAGACAACCCAAGCATGTAGGTGTCCTTGCCACATCAAAAATAGTAAGCCATGTTGATGAGGCTGTTCGTGACATCAATCCAGAAGTGATGCAGTAGGAAGTTCCCCAAATTGCCAGTCTCTGCTTCTTTTCATAATTTATTTTGAAATACAACAACTCTAAGATTTAAGAAGTAATATCAGAGTACATTCAATAATTACCTGGTTTTGAAAACAACCCAACCCTCCCCCTCCCAAAACCACCCACAAAGCATTTCACAGTTTATTACCGGTTTAATACTGGGGACTCTGTTAGGAGTATTATCCTGTGTGCTCTTACACAGTGTGTAGGCACCCTAAGAAGACCTTGCTGTACCTGTGACTTCTCTTTTGTGTCTCACCAATGAATTTATCTCACTGTGAAGTCTTGCAAATTGACATATGATTTGGTACCTGGATAAGAGTCTTCTTTATTCTGGCATTACATGCATGGGACATAAATTCACTGATGGATTTATGCCTAGTAACTATGTAAGAGCAGAATCAGACACTGTTTACATAGCAATGCAAAATAAAATGTTATTAAAAATATCTGAAAAGTGCTTTTAATGTGGATATGTACTAGTACGGAGTGTCCCAGTTATGTAAAGGAAATCACAGAACTCAGGGTAAGCAATTAAAATGTTGTGTTCTTTATATATATTATGAACACATATTTTAGATATTTTTTGTTATATAAGAATATATTTCTGTTATCATCTCTTAGCCAACAGTAGAGCAGAGTCTCAGTACTGTTTCTATCTGCTTCTGTTGTACTGGATTTTTTGGAGGCTCACCACGCTTAGGTCACACTGGGAAGAGAAGTTGCAATGAACATTATTTATCATGATTAAGTGGTTTTCTTGATCTTGTGTCCAAAGATGAGATGCATGTAGCGCCTTAGTTAAGCTTACAGTTTTATGGTTGTGTAAATGCAAGTGAATCACGGGGCACGGAAGAGTTCACAGTGTACAATTTCATTTCATCAGAACACTTAAAGATAAGTTGGAAGTTTGTTGTTTGAGTTTGTTCCCTGATTGTTCATTTTGATAAAGATAGTAACTAATTGGTTAAAACGAAAACAAGACAGAGGCATTGCATCAGTGATGTGTATCCAGCTTCTTCCTCATCCCATGCCTGTGATTTAACTTGCAGGGTACTCTTATTCTTGATGTTACTGTTGGGTTATTCTGCTTTTGCATCACTGCTGTCTGTAGTGCCCTGCCTCCTGCTTCTTTGTCCAATTTCAAGTCATTAAATCTAGTCGAGTGAGTACTATAATTGGCTGTCATTGAATCTATAAAGCTTTGCATCATATCAGCCTCAGAGAGAGAGATTAATGTTTGGTGATGTAATATGGCAGGATCTACAACTAGGTAAAGGTTAAACCTTCTCAGATTTGTTTTAATATATGTAAATACATTATCAGATTTTGTTAATATAGCCTTTGAGACTAAGTCGGCAAGTAATTTATTTTCTTAATGAGAGTTGTTGAACCAATGAGGACACAGATAATCTTATTATACTGCCCAGACCTCGTGTTACATTTGACGAGATTTTAGAGAAGTCATGTGTAATACTTTCCTGTGAGTCGAGTCTGCTTATGTTACAGTTGTGCAAGGTCAGACCTTAATTTATCTAGCAACTGCGTATTTAATTTTAGAAGCATCACAGGACAGACCAGCTTGCAAGGCACCATTCCTGGCTGTTCAAAATGCAGGCCCCAGAGTAACAGTGGCAAGATAATGGGTTGAAAAGGTGAGAATATATGGTATGGGCACTATTAATTATTTTATTACTATGAGTAACCTCTTTGCATGCCTAAGGTGAGAATATATGGTATGCTCGCTATTAATTATTTTATTACTATGAATAACCTCTTTGCACGCCTAAGGGCCTTCTATTTATAGAGAGCAAAGCTAGGATTGTCTAGTTTATTTTAAGGATAAGAAATTAGAATAACATTAACACTCACATAGCTTTATACCTATGTGTTTAAAAGTGATGAATGCTTGATACACTTCTTTCCAAGGATGATTAGAAGGTAGTTCAGATTTTTTGAATGAAAAACCAGTAATTTAATATAAGAGAGCAAAACTTGTTTCTTTTTTTAAGGAAAACAGCAAGAAGTAATATCTAGTTTTTCAGGCATAGATGGAAAAAATATCAGAAAAATATAAGATTACTCAAAATGTTGTTTAGGGAAAATATTCTTGGTAATACAAAAAGTAAAACTTGTTTAGAGTAAGCACATGCAATTGTTTCTAATGATCTATTGCCTGGGTCTGGTAATCGCAGAATTCCATAGGTGAATGGAAGAAGATTTTGCAGCCAAAATTTTTAGCCTTTCCATTGCCACATCACGTAAGGTAGCAGGGATGTCTGTGCTGCTGATCAGTGTACCAGCCATGCTGTTATATTCCACTGTGATCCTAGTGGAACATCCACGCTTCAGTCAGACCTTGTCACCTCAGCGCAGTGTATTACCAGCAGTGATATAGCAAATCAGGCTCTCCAAGCACGTATAGACCCCTGGCAACGTGTCCAGCACTTGTGCTGCGATGAGCTGTTTGCTTTATACTTACTCTACCGTGTCACAGTCACTTGCTACCTTACTAGCTTTCTCATTTTATAATATTCATTTCTGTGGGATAAGATAATTTGAAAACAGTACAGACCACAGTTCTGAAAGACTGAGACCTTTCTGGTTAAGTTCGTGTTCAAACAGGGCTTTATGTTGCGTTGGCATAATCAGCCTGGGGAATACTGCCAGGCAGGAGACAGCTGACCAAATGGGTATGGAAGTTATATGGCCAGAGGAAAGAAAACAGGTTCCTACAATGAGCTGTAAACTTGTTTCTTCCTCTAATCTGCTGCAGACAAAGACAATACATTTTTCTGAAAATAAAGGATTTTTTTTATCCTTTTATCCTTTTATCCTTTTTATCCAAATAACTTTTCTTGGAATCAGTGACATCAGAGGGTACTGATCACCTCACAGGATTAAACCATACATGAACTTCTTCATAAAGATACTGTAATATACCAAACCAGCCTTCTTTCAGAGAGTTTGCAATGTGACGGTCTAATCTAAGGCCTATATAAGTCTTTTGGAGTCTTTGGAGTCTTTTAGGTTCAGCCTCTAGGGTAAGTATAATATGATGGGGTGTAATATAATAATTTTTGGTCTCAATTCTTCTGAGGACAGCAACTTCAGTTGCTTGCACGGCATGAAGTGCATCCATGCAGATCTGTTAGGGTGAGCATAATTCAGAAAAAAGGTGCTTCAAAAACTTCAGTAATGGCATGAAGTCTCCAAATGGACAGTTTTCGAAACATAAGGAAAGGTGGGAAGAAAGGGAGAGTAGCTTTTGTTTGCCTTTAAGCTGCTGTGAGAGACACGAGATTATGTATGTTACTCATTTTTCCATAACAAATTATCATACGGACATGAACTGTTCGGTCTTATTAGGAGCACCTCCCATCTGCCAGTGAAGTGTTAATTTATTCTAAGATGCACTTTCCTTTTAGCTGATGGCAGGAACAGATTGTAGATGTTTTTATTGAGATACACTTCTAAAACTGCTAGTCCAAGAGAGCTTTTATCTCTGTTGTCTAAGAGATTTGTCAAGCTTCAGAATAGTGTATATTGTGGGTTAAGTGACGGAAGCTTTAAGGTGCCATCCAAATTAGAAAAGCGTGTATGAAAATGGAAACATAAATGCACCTTGTCTTAGAATTCCTCTGCCTGTCAACCAGGTGCCAAGAAGAGATGAGGAAGAGAAGCTCAGTTTCATGGCCTTATTCCTGATGAGGAAAATTTTACATTCTGATTAATAAGAAACTTGTGGCAGCATTTAGGAAAAAATATGGTCAACTGCTTTGTTTTGTTTAGTTTTTTGAAGTTCCTATGGCTTGTATTACACCTTGGAAATTTGATGTGGGATACTTTCCTTTCTGCATAAAGCAAACTATATTTAAAAAGAAAAAACACTTTTTTGTTTTTTTCTGCAACAAGCTTGATAGGCTTTCATGAGCTTGTTTTGATCATACACGTTTCAGAACATGGTTACCCTTGGTGTTTAGAATTAAAGTGAAGTTCATATTGTCCATCCTGTCTACCAGGATGTCAGTCAGTCAACATCCTGGGTCATTTCAGAAATACTTTGTTGCATGAGAAGTTCTACCTAAACTACAGGAAGCCAAAACATAACTTCTAGAACTTGTGAGCATTGATATGATGTGCAGCAGATTTAACATTACGTTGTATCTGAAAGATTTTTTTCAGTCAGAGAGGGCAGTCAAGACCAAAGTTGTATATTTTTTTCCTTCACAGAAAATGGGACTGAAAGTAGGGTTTTTTTCCACTTTCCTTCAGATTGTCCATCCTTGCAGGTAAAAACCTGGGCCATGGTTTCACTTCCTGTTGAAAGAGGTGGGAATCTGAATCCAAGAGCTTCTGAGTCAGTCTGACTTTAAACCTTTATTAATTTAATTTTGTTCTGAAAGCTTTGTCATAATATATTAAGTAGTAAAGTATTTGTGGATGGGATTATAATATTGGCTATGGTACTTTGATTGACTTGTTATTTACTGGAACAATGCAGAAATTAGTCTAAAAAAAAATCTGGTTAGCAGTTTCCTTTGAAGATAATTTTCAGAAAATGGCCACCAAATAATTTCTACAATGTTCCTTCTCTATTTGCAAAGTAACTAGGACAGCCCACAATGGTTGTTCTGTGAGAAACATCCAACAGATGCTATAATTATTGGTATAATTATTTAATGTTTGTGCAACACTTTGACAATGACAGGTGTTATATGTGTTAAATACAGTAAATTACTGCATAAACTGTGGGAACAGCAATTTTATTGTTCAAAAAAATAATTCAGCACCTGGTGTCCACGGTTTGATTAAAGGCCAAACATGTTAGGCTACTAAGATTGAATCAAACAGAAATTCTAGCAAAACGCAAAGCTCACCTGTAAAAAGTTAGGTAGGTACAGTTATGTATATATTAGCATTTTATTCCTTATGTGACTTTTATGATAGATAAATACCACATTACACCTGCAGGAAGATGGTGTAAAAAGCAACATTCCTGACCTTCCAATTATAGTTGTAATTTAGTATCAAGGCATTTGGTTGATGTGATATCACTAGAAAAAAGCATAGTGAACATAAGCCACATTTGAAGTTGACGATATGAGCAGACTGAATTTAAGCTGGTGGCTATAGTTTGGATATAATTAATACTCCGTTACTGATCCACTGAGCCTTCCAACTACCCTCACACCTTGAAAACAGTAACTGGCACAGCCTGACCATCACCTGGGCTTGTGTACCGAGCTCCTGTGAATGTCCATTAAACTTCATGACTGCAGAAGTAGCACAGAGAGTCAAAGTCTTTAGTCTGCTTTGATAGACCATGCCTTGGCAGTGTAAAAGTAAAGCAAGATTTGCAAGTGTTCGGTAATTGTGGGGGTTTTGTTGGTTTGTTTGTTTGTTTGTTTTTTAAATATATTAATGATGACTAAGAGTGATAATTAATGACACAGGGCATTGTCATGTTTTGTTGTACAACTACCTGTCTGTGAAGTCCAAAATCTTATACATTGTTATATGAACATAAAATAGGTTTTGCACTTGGTATCGTCTCTCCCAAATCCCTCATTTATCCCACCCATCCATGCTGAGTTCAGCTCCAGGAGACGAGAGTTGAATACAGATTACAGCTGAAAACTTCTCTAGTAAAGTTTTTTTTTTAAATTCAGAACGGAATGACATGTCACCACCTAAACTGTAGTGACATGCTGTTGTGTTTCCCACGCTGAAATCCTGTGACCAAACGGCACTAGATGGATCCATCCCATATCTGTTCCCAGCGCCATAGTGGGTGAAGGAAGTGGGGGAAAAATGTTCTTTCCCCATGCAAAAGAGTCAAGTTAGTTCATAGCTTCTCTGAAATAATTTGATGTTTGTTTAAATCCTGAATAAGTATGATGTGTGATCACCCTTAGAACTGGTCATGTGTTTCATTTTGAACTGCAGACCCTGTCTGTAAATAATTCTCAAACTGAGAATAAATGTATAAGTGTTTACTTTCATGAATTCCTTGTGAATGCCTGTGTTTGATTAGGAATCATTCATAAGGCGGTAACTTTGTTTACTGTTCATTATTTATGCTTGCATGGATGTCATATATTCACTGACTTGATGACCACAGCTTTCTAAAGAGGAAAAGTCTCTTTCTATGGTTCACAAATTGTCCAGTATTTGTCCGTAGATGACAAATGTAGTGTGTGAACAATAAAAAGAACTTTTCCTAAATGGCATGTCTAGTACTAAATGTTTCCAAGGTTGTTTTCTATTGCCATTTTTAAACAGGAATTTTATCATTTTTAAATAGGAATGATCTCACCAAAACATTATTAAAAGAAATCGATGGAGACACCTGATTTTATTATTAAAAACACCTTAAGCAGGATATGATCCTTCGCAGTATATTTTTGTGTGTATTTCAAAATAGCTCATCATTATAGCTCACCACAAAAAAAATGATGGATGAAAGAGAAGATTTGGTTGAAGATCTGCTCACTGAGTACGCCATACAGCTTAGCATTCAAGAATCAAATGGGGCCAAACCACCAGTGTCTTCCAGCTATAATGACAGGTACTGACAATTCAATATGCATTAGAGATTATGCCATATTTTAACAGTGTTTTGGGACATTGATATTTAGTGCCTTATATCATGCTTAAAACAGTTCTTAGTTTGGCTAATTCACCTCTTCCTCAGTGAAGCACTGCCTGAAGCAATGGTTGAAAAGAGTAAACAAAATAGAAACATTGATTTTGTTTTTTCTCAAACATTTTTAAAACCTCAAACTTTAAAGGCAATAAATTTGGATTTGTTAGTAATCTGTCCACTGTGTAATTGTAACAGTGTCTCAGTCTCTCCCTGTGCATTCAGATACATATTTGTACAAGAAAAATCCAAACCAGAACAAGAACAACGAAAAGCCCACAGGAGTGTTCCAGCGAGGGTTCATGCGGGACATTAATGTTAAGAGTGGTTCCTGTGATTAGGAAATGTAGGGTTCAGCTGGGCTAGGGGGGTGATGATGGCTTACGGAGGTGAGATTCACTTGGCTAAACTAATACTTCCCTTAGCTTTTCAGGCCATTTACTTTCTTGTGAAAAGTGTATGTCTGAAACAAAGCTAAATTTTGTCTTAATAGCAGTTCTTCGGCAGTAATCCCATAGGTTTGGGTCCTCATGGGGCTCCTGTTGTAGGACTGGTATCTCCCTTTTCACTGAAGGCTCTAGCAGAGCCACTGGGTGCTCTTGTTATTTGGCTGGGTTTGGGTTGGGTTGGGTTGGGTTTTTTTAATTAAATCTGATCTATTTTTAAATATGCTTTTATTGCCGAAATATCTCTAGGAACTAGCAGGCACCAGCATTTAACTTCCATCTCATGGAGGTTTAAATGATATTGTCAGAAACATTACAACTCTTTTTCAGCGTGAATGGTACCATTGATATCATCAAACTCTCCTTCATTAGTGAATATTGACATTTTGACGCCATCACATTCTCATTCACTGTCTAAGGTTTCTGAATCTGAAGGGCTCATTTCTGTAGTGTGGGACAAATACAGCTTTCTAGTCCACATCAGAATCCTTTGCTAAACTAGGAGATTTATCAGGTCAACCTGCAGCAGAAATTGCACTTAATATGAGAACTTCGGATACTCTGAAGGCCCACGGTACAAGCGTTAACTTAGGAGGTCACAAGGCTCATCAAGATTGTAGTTGATGGATTAAAAGGAAATTTAGCTCAGATGAGAAGCTAATGGAAAATATTGAATAAATAATGTAATGCATCTACTTTTTGTTTGTATTTACCATTTTTTGCTCTTTTTTGGATAGTTTTGTACCACCTAGTGAGGAAAATAGGAAAATTGTAACATCCATAAAGCAAGGTAAAGACCCTAAAATAAAATAATCCTTTTGCAAAATTTGGCTTCCCTTATATTATTCTTTCAATTGCATCTTATTTATCTGTTGGATTTTTTTTTAAGGTGAAGTATTTGGGCTCCAAGAACTTGTGAAACAGAAATATGCTTTGGATGAAGCTGATGAAAGGGGATGGTTTCCACTGCATGAGGCTGCAGCTCAGCCAATTCGGCAAATACTTGAAATCATTTTAGATGGTGAGTAAGGTACAAATATCCTGCAAGATAAGGGGAGCAGCAAAGAAACATAGAACAATAAACAGCCATCCAGTTAGACCTGTTTACTAAAAAAAAGTATGATCAAATCCTCCATGGAGCATCTTGCTTATGTTGTATTAGGCAAATATTCAGGCAAATTTTCTTTTTGGAAAAGTTGCATTAATTTACACCAGCAAAGAACTTGGACCATTTTTAACATTTTGTTCAGAAATCTGCAGGAAGAGCAAGAATTACTGTTCAGTATTCACTGTGCTTTACAGTACTAGTTAGGTTTAAGTTAAACATAATTAGAAGTACTTTCATAATAACTTAGCATTTAAGGATTTCTGGTGTATGTGTATGTGTTAACAGCCTTGCGTTTTAATTTTGTATTATCTTTTCTCACTTCCTTACCTCTAGCATCTTATAAAGCAATGTGGGAATACAAAACATGCGATGGAGAAACGCCATTAACTTTGGCAGCAAAAGCTGGCTTTGTGGAAAACGTACAAACGTTACTGGAAAAGGGTGTTTGGCCCAATACCACGAATGACAAAGGAGAAACTCCACTCCTTATTGGTAATTGCCTCCTCTCCCTGGGTTTAAGCAAAGTGAATGGCAGCGCTTCCCCTTTGCTAAGAACTCACCCCTGTACTCCTGTTGCCTTGTGCTGTTTNCAGCCTGTCCTCACAGGAGAGGTGCTCCAGCCCATCACTTGGTGAAATGTACCCAACATTCAGTTCAGCACTCATTATGCTTTAAGTGATTGCTGAGCTGCTCCTAAGAAAATGGAACTTATTTTTTTGTTCAATGTACCTTCTTGGTACCTTCAGGTGTTGTAAGACCTTTAGCAACCTGGTCCTATTTAACCATCTTCAGGTAAAAGTGTAGTACAAGAATAAGCTGTTATTTTAACTTGAATGTGTAGAGGTCATTGCGGATTTTTAGTTTTATCAGATAATTTCTTCAGGAGTAGGCAGGCATTTTCAATTGCAAAATCTCCCATCTCATTTCCTTCCCCTCTTACACTGAAAATAAACTTCAACTGCATTTCTAAGTAATACCTCACTCTAAAGAAAGATGATTCCTTTGGAAGATTTTATGCTATTGGTAGACTTAAATGAGCTTTACTATACATGAGTAATTTATCACCTGCCTCTGTTTTCTCAGAATCGAAGTGGTGCTGCTTTTGCCCTCCATGCTCCAAACTGACATATTTTCCAGCTTGTGTTGGTTTACCTTGACTCCCTGAGCAGCTGACATTACCATTTGTTTACCAGTAAATTGGATTCCCAGATTTCTAGATCTGGAAATTTTTTTAATTTCCTCATATCAGTATACAAGGGAAAGCTTTTCTAAACTTATTAGATGTCTTCAACTTTCACAACAACATACCTGGAAATGTAACTGTATTATTTTCTTCCTTTTTTAAATGTCTTCAAGCTGTAAGACAGGGCTCTTTTGAAATGGTATCCACCCTGATTAAGCACAACTGTAGTATCCACCAGCCGTGCATAAAACGTTGGTCAGCAATGCACGAAGCTGCAAAACAGGGACGCAAAGACATAGTTGCTCTTCTTCTGAAGAATGGTGGAAATGTGAACCTTAAGGATGGATATGGAGTAACACCATTAGGTGTTGCTGCTGAATATGGTCACTGTGAGGTGCTGGAGCATCTTATTCATAAAGGTATGTAGTCAGGTAAAAGGTAAATACTCTGCACTGGCATACGTCTTGCCTGGTCGCTGAGGTGTTTTAGGGTGATCAGGGAAAAGGAAAGAAAGAGTGGTGATGAATGAAAAGATTTGGTTTCTTGGAAGGAAGGAAGCATATATGAGTGTTCCTGCTAGACTGGAGTGATGCTTACACATTTCCATCATGCATGTGAGAGGACAGGCAGAGTTGATGCCAATCCGTTTCAATCAAGGAAGGACTTGCCGCTATACATTCCCTTCTTGCCCTTCTTTATCTGTCTTTACTACTCTTCCCCTCCTTCCCCTCCGTCCCCTCACTTCCCTCCCTTGTACAGAATTATATTGGTATTAATTAATGAAATGAAGTATTTTTTAAATATGCCAAAATTTTGAAAATCCTGTTATAACACTTATGGTCAAAGCAGACCTCACCCAGGGGAGCATTTGAACTTGTATCTGTACAACTTCTGGTTTGCCTTTGAGTTTTAAATTTGCCACAAGAAATATTTCTTGTTTTAGTAAAGTTTTAACTTAAATACATCTGAAAATGAAGAGGAAAGTACTCTGGGCTTGTTGTTATGATGATCTACAAATCACTTTGGATATAATTATAGACTCTGTATCCTCCTTCAAGGTGGAGATGTCCAGGCCTTAGCAGATGATGGTGCATCGATACTGTCTGAAGCAGCCGGAGGGGGCAATCCAGACTGCATAGCCCTTCTTTTGGAGTACGGAGGAAGTGGCAATGTGCCTAATAAGGCAGGACTGCTTCCCATACACAAAGCGGCTTACAAGGGGCATTACCTGTGAGTATGAGCTTGGACTTTGCATTTTCTTTAACATACAGTGTGGCACAAGGTCACACTGAAGATGACTGTGCTAAACTTGCAAATGTATAGATCATTTGCAAATGTATAGATCATTCATATTTCAGAAGTGCCTGTGTTACCGTTAGTTTGAATTAACTTTTAAGTGGTTTTTAGCATAAACAAAGCAAAATGCAAAACATACTCCTTAGAACTAAGTGAAAACCACAAAAACAATTTAAAACACCAGCTCCTATTTGACAGTGCTCAAACCCGGCGTTTCTGTGTTTGGATCTTCTTGTGCACAGTGTTTAGCTGGTAGTTTAGCATATAGCTGGATGAGGGTCATTTTCTTCATGCAAGGAAGCGATGCCTAACTAGTTTTATTCACTGTTTTTTAGGGCCCTGAAGTATCTCATTCCAGTCACATCCCAAACTGCGATCCAAAAAAGTGGGCTAAGCCCTGTTCACTCAGCAGCAGATGGCCAGAACTCGCAGTGTCTAGAGCTTCTCATTGAGAACGGTTTTGATGTCAATACTCTCTTGGCTGAACACATTTCAAATAGTTATGATGATGAAAGGAAAACTGCACTTTATTTTGCTGTTTCGAACAATGACATTCTTTGCACTGAAATATTGCTCAAAGCAGGGGCAAATCCCAACAAGGATCCTTTAAACTGTCTTCTTGTGGCAGTGAGAGCTGGCAACCATGAAATCGTAAGGCTGCTCCTATCTTACGGAGCAAACGTCAATTGCTACTTTATGCTGGTTAACGATACCCATTTCCCCAGTGCCATTCAGTATGCTTTGAATGATGAGGTGATGCTGAGGCTGTTGCTCAATCACGGATATAATGTGGAGATGTGTTTTGACTGTATGCATCAAGATATCTTTGGAAATTCTTTTGTATGGTCAACTCCAGAGGAAGAGATTCTCCCCGGGTGGACTTCTTCTGTAATAAAGGACAATCCAGTAAATACATACCTTCCTTCCTTCTCTTCACTTTGCTCTTTTCATTACCTGGCTTTAAACATTCCAGATTATTGTGCAGAATTAAGATTAACTTGCTGGCAAAATCCTTTTTTAAAACACCCTAAAAATAAAACAGCCATTTGTAATTTTCTACTCTGAGATAGAGAAAATTATGTGCCTAGAGTCGTTTTAGATTTGGGTTCATGTAGTAGAGACTTAGGAAGGAAGTTTTAAGAAATCATGAGGCAAGATTCTGGAATTTCTGTTTCTGTCCTAACCAACAGAGTGGATGAGTTTCCAAAGAGATAGTGCTGTTGAACAAAACAGTACTGCAAATTGTAGCAATGTTACAGTAATTATTGGCCTTCAGGCCTCTCCAGACAAATTAAGGGGCTACAAAGGTTAAGCATGGAAGAAAATGGCTTTAAAGTAACCTACCTAAGCATCAGTTTATGACTGTTAAAGGTCATTGCTAATACTTTGTTTAAATTATCTTGTCTAATTGCTTTAAAATGTGTTATTTTGGCATTCCTCTGCACAGATTTTGAAATTATGACTTGATGTGTTTTTCCTTTCAGTTCTGTGACTTTATTGCTGTTCCTTGGTTGAAACATTTAGCAGGAAAAGTGGTTCGTATTTTTATAGATTACATGGATTATGTTCCTCTATGCACAAAAATTAAGTTTGTTCTAGAAACACAGAAAGAATGGACAGAGATACGTCAGATATTGGGTAAATATCTAACTTCCAGTCAATGATGTTATGATTTATTATAGGAGACTTTAGCTGCTTATGTCACATCACATTCATGCAAAGTGTTTTAGCAGTCCAAATGTGTACTAGCTAAGAACCAGGTTGTGCTTTTCATCCAGTCCTCAGATTGAGACAGATCTCTGCCTATTGTCACTGGTCAGAAATTAGTTAATAGGACTGGAATATGGCAAACGTGCGGCTGGTGAGAATTAATCTCATAAGGAATGTCACTGTTGTGTGGGAAGCCCTTTTAGTTAAGCAAGACCACTGAGATAGTTTTCAAACTCCTTATTAGCTCAAGTGATGCTAGTCATTACACAGCTATGGGGCGCAACGTTTCTTATTGAGGAATATTGCTCAAATTTCCAGCCCTTTTTTTACTCCCTTGATCTCTTAAGTCTGTTAATTATTCAAAGATTATCGTAAGAGCATATTTTAGGTCCCGTTGTGTTCAAGGTGGTAGGTGGTGACAATGAGTGTACCATCACAATCTAAGTGCCATCATTTCCTGAATCTGATTTATATTACATACATGTAAAGTTGCAATTACTAGTACTGTAATTGAATTTCATATGTATGCTTTACTTTTTAAGCTCTACACATTAGTCTGGACCTTCTACCATTGGTGGCACAAGCAATAGGTTTCACCTACTTTAACTTAAAAAAATCCATTGTGGAATGTATTAAATGTTCTCTTTGTATGAATTAATTTTATTTGACTTTTTATTTTTTAATTTTAAATAAAATTTGTTTTAACATCAGCTGTTAAAAAACAAAATGTTTAGGTTTAAAACTGGTACCCTGTATTTAATTTTGCTTTGGTATTTTACACTGGAATGTAGAGGAAATCCTTTTTGCTAGTGTCACAGGAACATTCAAATAATTCAGTAGTCTTAACTGCTGATATTTCAAGGATGTTGAAAGTTTTTGTTATCTTCAGGAAGGCTAAATTAAACTGAGCTCTTTGAGTGATGTAAATTCCGGTAAGAAGTGTTTGTTTAGAAGACTCTGCAGACTCAAGCATAATAAGGTCTGGTCCCGGTGCCCTACTGATACAGCAGAAATGGATGGTGCCACGGCTCACCTCAACATGCAATTTTTAAAAAGTGCACGTAGGGGAAAGGAGAGATCATTCATTGCTTACCATTGATTATGCTAAATAAAGTCCTGGTTTAGGTGTTCAGATGGGTGCTTTGGAGGCAGAGTACAGTGTGCATATTTCCAAAAGTGAGACAATGATGTTAGGTAGATATATAGAAGAAGAAGAAGAAGTTTGATTAATATCAGCACTGTATATCATCACCATTCTGAAATAGAAAGAATGGCATTTTATTCAGAAGTGGCAAAATAATAACGCCCCAAGGTAATAGATTTTGATACTAATTCTACTGAAGCATGTTTTGGGATTGTGAACTGGCTTACAATCATTGTGAATGGCATTGATTTTTCCACCATTTCTCTCTCACTATTATTTTTAGATAATCCTCGCCCATTGAAACATCTGTGTCGTCTGAAAATACGTAAACTCTTGGGATTAAGGAGACTCCAGAAACTGTCATCTATGAAGAAGTTTCCACTTCCACCAGTTCTCAAGAACTATATCCTATATAAAGAATATGATCTGTATGGGAAAGGAATACATTTAGAATAGTTGGGTTTTTTTTAAATAACTGCGTACAGTCTGTAATTTGACCCATTTCTCCACTATTTTTACTAGCTAAAGAGCTTCTTGGTGTTTTATATACATTCACAACATTCTGATATTTGTTGTTAATTCTTTTATGGGAACAAATTTTTTCTTCAGAACTAGTACATTAAAGCTCATGTTTTAACACAACATTGTACTATCCAAATATAGGCTAAAATCAGAATAATGACACTATAATAATTATGTAGAACAGTACGCTCTAAATGGGAATTCAGATGCATAAAGGATAAAAGAAGAATTTTCCTGATGGACTTCCCAATGAAGATGATAATTACTATTGCTGCTCTGTTTGTGGCATTAGTTTATCTGTAAGAGAAAATCTCTAATTTAGCTTGGCAAAGAAAATTAAACCACTAAATGAATGTCTTTGTCATGTAATTGACCTGAAATTTAGCATATTTTGTACTTTGAAGATTGCAGTCCTATTATAAAATTCTCCAAACACTTCCAAGATTCTTTTTAGCTATTTTTGCAAAGTGTTTCCTCCCAAGTATGACTGTGGTGCATGACAGTACTGCATGTTCTAATGTTTTGCAAAATGGCTTTAAGTAGGCTCTTTTAAAGAAAGAATAGATTTTGATGGACAAACCAACCCAGGAAATTAGCAGCACATCCCCTTAGTTGAGAAATGTTGCCATGTCATAATTTTAAGTATGGTTCCTACAGAGATTTGACAGATCACTTCTCAGTCAGACTAAGCACCCTTAGTCATGCTGTGATGCCCTTGGCAGTATACTTCTGCATATGTCTACAGGAAAACACACCTGATAAAATGTTCTTTAAATAACTCTGATTTACTCTATTAAAAGTGGATTGCGCTTACTCCCTTTACTGTTCTACCATCCCTTCCATCTTGGGGAAAAAAAGACAAAAAAGGGTCCAAACCCTCCAAATTCAGAAAAGATTTCAGTTGGTGGATGTCAGGATTACATAGTGCATAGTCATAGTTGTGGTGAAGCATGTAATTTAAGAGATGCGCCAGTTATTGCACACGAACACAAACAACACACACACAGACACACCAAAGCATCCGTCTGCCCTGCTACATACGCTTCTTATTTGCTGTGTGTCGTTGTCATATATAACTTATTAACACCTCAGTCAGAGATGTAAATTCCCCTTCCAAAGGCAGCTATTTCAGTCATAGAATTATAGAATCATAGAATGGTTTGGGTTGGAAGGGACCACAAAGATCATCTAGTTCCAACACCCCTGCCATGGGCAGAGACACCCTCCTCTAGATTAGGCTGCCCAAAGCCCCATCCAGCCTGGCCTTCAACTCTTCCAGGGAGGTAGCTGCCACAACCTCTTCGGGCAACCAGTTCCAGTGCCTCAGCAATCTCACAGTAAAGAATTTCTTCCTAATGTCTAATCTAAATCTAC
>VXBL01004413.1:212285-296331 GCA_013400195.1 Aramus guarauna | reverse complement strand
CACCACCTCACAGTAAAGAATTTCTTCCTAATGTCTAATCTAAATCTACTCTCCTTCAGTTTAAACCCATTACCCCTTGTCCTGTCACTCCATGCCCTGGTAAAAAGTCCCTCTCCAGCTTCCCTGTAGGCCCCTTTAGGTACTAGAAGGCCACTAGAAGGTCTCCCTGGAGCCTTCTCTTCTCCAGGCTGAACAAGCACAGCTCTCTCAGCCTGTCCTCATAGGAGCAGTGATCAACTCATGGCCCTCCTCTGGACTCGCTCCAACAGGTCTATGGCTCTGGAGCTGGATGCAGTACTCCAGGTGAGGTCTTACCAGAGCAGAGAGGAAGAACCACCTCCCTTGACATGCTGGCCGTGCTGGTTTTGATGCAGCCCAGGATATGGTTGGCTTTCTGGGCTGCAAGTGTGCATTACCAGCTCATGTTGAGATTTTCATCAATCAGCACTGCCAAGTCCTTTGTGGGTCTGTCCTTCCTCACAACAGATTTCCAGGAGCAAAGAGAAGGAGTGAACATTGCTGATCTGGGACATATAGAGGGTTGGACAGAAGGGTTAATTGTTGCTTCTGCTCTCACTAGGGCTACCACTCATCTGGGTTTCCAAGAGCTGTCCTCCACTTGTTTGCCAGAAGTCTTGACCAGGATGAAAAAGAAGAATTTGGTAATTTGTGCAAAATTTCTAGGTATCTGGCATCTGCACCAGCACCCTGACAGGAGGATGCCCCGGATGACTGGTGACTCCAGACATGGCCTGAGTGCAGAGTCCCCAGTACACCAAACACAGCTGTCCACAGTCAAGGCTCCACTGACCAAAACATCCTGGACCTACCAGGATAAATGCCTGTATGCTGCATAACCTATAAACTGGTATTTCTATGTGAGAATTCCTAAACAGAAATACAGGCTTGATAATAATAAGTCTTAAATAGTGGTAATTTTAATGAATACAGTGACCACAACACAAGAATCTGGGTAATCACATATCTGATACAGTATACTGCAACCAGCAAAGGAAACATGATCAAACAGGGCTTTAGACAGGAGATTTTAAACCCTTTCTGTGGCTAGAGCCAAATTCCATTAGTAATTTTAGTTCATGGGCCAAGGTTTATATTTAGGACTTTATACATGCCTCAAGGAATAGTTACATTGCCTGCGGCATCAAAGCATTCAGCTCTAGGACGGAGTATTGCCCCAAGTGTTTAAAGTATCAAGAATTAGTCCTTAAAATATCATTAGATAAGCTAAAAAGACATGATAGTCTTGTGTTTATCTTTTAAAGAATATATCTGGGCCCTTTTTGTAGTTTGGTAGCCTGTTATAGAAGGTGGCCTAATCCTGTTTTAAAGCTTTTCTGTCCTTCAACATTGGAGATGCTTATTTATTGAAGACTTTTTTCTCCCCGGGTTGCTAAAGGAAGTACAACATTCTGAGAAAGCATCTTTAATGCTTTCAAGTCATCTGTGAACTGAATGGACATGGAAGGGGCAAGACTTTGTTTTAAATGGAATATAAGACAAAATAGATACAGAAAGGGAGCTGTTTACCCCATGTCATGCTTATGGCACAGCTAGGAATTGGGCATAAGTCTTTCGACTCTCATGTTTTGCAGCCAGACCACTGAGCACCACTTTTATGGAGTTGAGTACATGCTGGTGGGAGCAAGAAATATAACTGGTCCAGGACTGATGGTTGTGTGAAAAGAGGCAAAGGCAGCAGCTCCAGCTGGAAGAAGAAATTGGTAGGGAAAAAGTCCTCCTTTTTTTTTCTTTTTTTTTTTTTCTTTTTTTTTTTTTCTTTTCTTTTTTCTTCTTTTCCTGCTTGGACTATGATTGAACCCTTGCAATGCTGGGATTTAATTTTCTGTGCTATTTGGGTGTGACTTGTGTGGTGTTCCACTGCAACCCAATTCCATGGCATGCCCACCGCATGGAAGATGTTGTCTAGAAGTAATTAAATGCCCTGGCATTGATTCAGGCATGCTCTGGGGTAGAGACTCCTCTCAGTTGGAGGACAATGTTTGAAAGCAGAGGTATCATTTGGTCTCTGTTTCTCATAAAATCTGACACAAGCAGCTGCACCAGACTGATGAGCTCTCCAAGGAGCCAGACATTCAACAGTGGTTACGTCAGCCTTTGCAGCACCAGCGAGATGGACTTTGTGGCTGTGTTTTCGTAGCTTGGTGAAACCATAGCCGTGAGTTCTCTATATGACCAGCTCTTTTCTGTAGGGACTATAATGTTGTGCACCTCCCATAAAACTTCCATGCACTGGCTACCATCTGGCTTGGGAGCTGGCGCGGCAGATCCTTGTTCTGAGTATCGAGGGGGAGCAATTTTACAGTTTCACTGCAGCAGTCAGTGTTTTGGCTCAGGCTCTTTGTGCCTGAGCTGCCCTTTCTCAGGCTATTGCTCATAGTACGGGAGTCATGCATGGAAAAACACAGTCACAAAGCTCTTTTGTGTCTACCTTGGGATAGGGCAATGGGATTTTTTCTGACCCTTACTTGAGGTAGAAAAAGGCTTCTAAAATACCCAACTCTTTATGGTTTGCATAGAGAAAAGAGGCATAAATTCATGATCACTTATGTCTCTAGAACAGATCTTGTCTCTTGCTTTTCCATCACTCCCTTTAATATGCACCTTATCAGCAGTCTCTTGCCCTCACCTCTGTATCTTCTGTGTAGTCAGCTTTGCCTCCGTGGTGTACTCCGCCTGCTGAATCAGTCCTTTTAAAGCCTCCCCCCACCTTTATTTTTCCTCTGAGTCTTAGGACAGATAGATCTCTGCTCAGGAAAATGGTATCAAGAGAAGTAATTCCAGCCAAAGTGATTTTCGGCCTTAATGGCCCTATTCTGGCTTGTTCTCTCCCTGACCTTTCCACTGGAAATTGTTTGTTTAAGCTGTAGTAATTTAATTAAAACTGGCACCTTGCTACCCAAGGTGTCTATCTTTCAGAGGCCTTTTCTACACCCTGCAGATAATGACCTTGATTCAAAAATACACCATCTGTCTCCAAATGCACGGAGTAGTCTTCAAAGAAATCTATCCCAATTCTTTACCAGGACAAATGCTGGAAAAATCAGAAAGAAGTACATGGGTAAGTAAGTGCACCAAATTACTGTATAAATATTTAAAGGTATATATTTCAATGGGAAATGAAATGCTAAAATGCTCCCTGAAGTGTCACTCACATCAGCAAAGGAGGTACTTAGATCAGGAGAAATAGTCCCTGAGGAACTTGTGGTTCATGGTTGTTCTGAAAAGCTGTAAAAATATATTAGTAAATTGTTAGTAGTCATAAGACTGATATAACAGTGTAGCTCCAGTGACATGTACAAGATATTTACATTTAATTTTCAAAATTCACATTTTCAGTAGAAATCTCTACATTTGATCAGGCAAAGCTGATCAAATGTCTTTTCTCTGCATATTATATGCATGGGAGACATGGTGCCCAGAAGTCCCATCATCATTAATATTGACTGTTTAAAAAACAGGCATAAATAAAGACAATAAAGTAGAGAATTTACTTAGTGCTGCTGCTTGTATTTAATTCCCTGTGAGTGACATCTGTTGCTTATATTGCTGGGATCTCCTTTTAAAAAAAATCTTCATAAACATGCAATGTTTAAAAAAAGTGACAAAACCCAAGAAAATGCTAGATATAGAATCAAGTGCCTATGTTGTTCTCTGTGTATAAAGAAATAGACCAAATTTTTTATCTGAATGGCAAACCGTAGGTTTGGCTAAGCTACATGGGAGCATCTGGGACTAAGGCATTCAACAAAGGATTAAGTCCATGCACTTTTTATAATCACTTATAATTTAATAACTACCTGACCTGGACATGCAAATACGGTATATTTGCAAATACCACCACAAATAATATAATGCTGAGGTTGGCAGATGTTACCTAATTTATCATGCTTTTTTGGGAAAGAATAGGCTAACTACAGATGCCTAAGGAGCATTCCATTCAAACTGTGCATCCAAACCCCACATTTTTTGTGCACACAGCAGTTCCTCTGCTACTTTCTTTGCAATACAGTGGCCTCTACTTCCTGTCCAAACCTGTTGAGCAATATCACGATGTAATTCCAAACAGCTGCTGTGGTCACCCTATGTCTGTACATCAGTAGCGAGTGAAATGATTTCTATATATAGTTTGTAAATCTGTTGGCAATGTTTGTAAAGCACACTGAAAATCTTCCTGAGGGATAAGAGCAGCTATATGAAAGCAAGAGCATTAAGATCATCATTGCATACAAAGCAGTTTATTTTTTTGGTGTAGCAAAAAACAACACCGAGGAAACGGCCAGTCTGCAGAGATGTGGAGAAGCACTTGCTTTGAGCAAAACCCTGGCAGGAATAGTTTGTGCTGTCAAAGATAAGCAGGTTCATCTCACGCTATTATTACAGAACATGACATTGTACTGACGCGATGATTAAAAAGTATTGGACGTGTAGGAAGGAAAGAAAACTGGGAATGGCATTTATTCAGTAAAATTTATTTGTTCCCCTCACCTTTCCTATTTTAGTGTGATTCAGGTAGGCAAAAGGGGCAATAAACCCCGAGTCTGCTGCACCCAGCTACATGCCTCTATGTATAAACAAATAGACCTTCAGGATCCATGCACAAAGGACACTGGATGCCTGTGCAATGTGGGAAGTGAGTTTGCCTTCTTTTAATTAAAAGTTGAGGAATTTGGTAGTCCAGAAATGTTCTTACTTGTACACAGATGAATTTTTGCCCCCCATGCTTCCCTGCAGCCAGGTCAACCTCTTGACTCCCAAGATGCATCCTTACACTCTTCCCATCAGCAGCACTATCAGACCCCATTCACGTCTTCACTCACTATGACTCTTCTTGATAAACAAGGCAACCCAAACACCCCCACCATCAAAATACATGAGATTAGTGGTTGCCCCACAGCTTGTTGGTATATAGACTTCTGGTTATGTCCCCAGCAGCTGTTGGGAATGCTGTTTTCACAACTAATCTGAGCAATAAGGCAGCCCACATGCACATGTTTTTGAGTGAAAGCTGATCACTGTTTGTGATGGGTCTGAGTTGTTAAGCTACAGTCTGGATCTGGAGATCTGGAATCTGCCCTCCTGGTAGCCTGGGGTGTGCTGCAGGGGATCAGCTGGAAAAATTCATCTTTGAGTTAGGATGCTGAGTCTGATTTCCAAGCAAAGACTGGGTTTGGATCAGGGTCGTCTTTAAACTTATCCACTTTTTGTTTCCCCAGCATGGAAGTATCTTCTTCTCCCGTGTGACTCCCTATTTACAGCATCACCAGGAGAGATGGACGGGACAACAGAATCATCTGGCATAGCGAAAAGCAGCTGAAAAATTGTTCCTTCAAATGCCTCCAGTGCATGCTTTATCCCATTTGCTCTGCTGATACCACTGTTAAATGTAGGTGATGACATATCCTTTTCAGGAACAGTACGGTGTGCACAATTTTCACAAGTTATGCTAGTCTCCTGAGGGCAAGAGCTACAGCTTGTCCCATCAGTCTACCTCATGTTCCTCTTTAGATGCCAGGTTGCTGATCCTTTGTCCCTTCAGGCCGATTTGGACCCTGCCTTCAACCTGGGCATGTAGAAGCAGCATACTGAAATTGAGACATGAATAGATAGACAGATAGATGGACATAAAATATATATATATTGTAATTATAGATATAATAACTATGTGCACTATATATATTTATTACAATGATATATAGTAATTATATATGTATTTTGTGTGTGTGACTCTATATAATTATGGATGTGGGAGGGGGAAGGCAGGCAGCGAGGAGCACGGGGGCAGGAGAGGGGACGTGCGAGGAGGGGAGGGAAGGAGAGGTCAGGGAACGGGCTGTGGAGGCGGGTGAGGACAGCGAGGGGCTGTGCAGGGCCAGGGATGGAGAAGGCAGCGCAGCAGCAAGGAGACAGGAAAGGGGATGGGGGGGAGGTCTCAGGGGCTGGCACCTGGGGGTCTGCATGAGGGGGGGGTGGGGGGGAAGGAGCTGGTTGAGGAGCGAGGGGTGCAAAAGCGGTGGCAGAAGAGCAGTGAGAACGATGGGGAAAGCCCAGCCGTGCTGTGGTGCATTGTTTTTAATGTGCTCTATGGCAATTGGACCTGTTCCTGCAGCGTGGGACTGCAGCTCGGTACGAGCCAACGCATCTGTCTGACAGGCTGTCCTCAGGAACTGTGACTGAAATAGCCGCTGTCCTGGGGCCGGCCGTGTCCCGCGCCTGAGGACAAGGTTGTGCAGCCCTCGCTTTGCTTCTCTGTAGTTTTCCCTGCACTCACCCGAGTGGCAGCAAAATTTAAACTTGGGCTTTGCCCGGCTGGAGGGTGAGTACCACGCCTCGAGTGTTGCTCGTGCCCTTTCAGCAATTGGGCCAGCGTGCCCAAAGCCTGGAAACGTGTGAGAAGCTGAACAAAGTTTCCTAGGCTGCTGCTTGAAATAGTTAATTGCTTGGAAATGAAAACAGGACGTATAAGCACTTAGAAGGGTTTCTTCCTTTAAAAGTGAGAAAATAGATCACCCGGGTTAGGAAAGATCGAAAGTCTTGTCTGCAACTTAGTTGCTGCGGTGTGGGCTCCGTCCAGCTTGAAGCCGGGAACCTGGGTGCCAGGTATCCAACAGCAGAATGGATCCACTCCTCTGAAATGGCCATCCCCAGCTCTCATTTTCTCTCAGCCCAGGTCCTGAAAGGAACAAACCTTTTAATAATTCTGTCGGTCGAGTGATGAGTTTTTCATGGCCTGTAGGTGAGACGGTTCATTCCCTGCATACAGGATTTCAGCAGGGCGTTGGGGAGGTGAGTTTGGGTTTTCTGTTGGGAGGCAGAGAAGCACTTTGGAGGGTTCATCCCCAACAGTGGTCAGTGCAGCCAGTATAAGCCTGCCCTCGCCTACGACACACGGCTCACGCTCTGCTCTCCTGCCTCCTGTGATGGAAAGCAGCTCGCTGTGCCACCTCATCAGCACAAGGGCTCTTCCTAAACGGTTTATAATGGTGTGACTGAGCACCTCGCCTGGGATAACAGGATGCTCAAACTGGTTTGCTTTTTGTTTTTTTCTTGTTTTTTGCAGAAATCCAAACACGTATAATGCCTGAGAAACAGGACTCCGGAAGGAGAACAAAAGGTTTCAGGCAGGAATGCTAATAACAGGAACACATGGTCACTCCTGTCCTGGCAGCAGAGTTCCTCTCGGAAGCTGGGACCTGTGATCTGAACTGTCGAAGCGGTGGGCAGCTTCAGCAGTGCCGGGTACCCACAGGACCTGAGCCCTGACCAGCTGGGGTGCCGCATAATGCCAAATGCCCCCAGAAAGGGAATCCTGAACTCCAAAATACTGGTTACTTTAAATCTTAAGGTCTCTGTACCTCCATTCTTCCTCCCCACAAAGGCAGTAACATCTTCATGTCTCCTGAAAGGGCCGCTGGACAAATAAAGCCATTGGTAGTGCTGATATGCTGAAGAACAGGGGCAAAAAAAGATGCTGAAAGGCTGTTTATTAAATGTGCGTGATCTCTCCTGTACACCCAACGAGAGTAAAGGTCCTGGGGACTCATGGGTCTAGGCTCAAAGTATGTGATTACAGAGTTATGGAATTAAGGACTGTTTCAGTGCTCATCAGCAGGCAAGGACAAATATACCTGCGTTTTCTGACCTGTGAGTACTTAGCTTTACAGTTTTAACATCCTTTTTGTGTGTGTAATTTGCCATGTGCTACAGCCTTATTAGTTTCATTAAAATTGTTCTAGAGAGCGTTCATGGTTCTTCACCCTTGGCCATCTCCATATAAAGAATAGGTCCTAAATTACCATGAGTGACATGCACAGGATTAAGAAAGCCCCAAAACTTCTCATAACCTCACCTAACTGTGCCAATTTCCCCCTGCTTCAGGGGAGACATTTACAGTAAAATACCTTGTCCATCTTTAGTAACATTAAATTCTCTTATGTCATGGCTAGAATGGACATCACTGATATTTTATATATAGAAAAACATCACCACTGGCCTGGTGGTGTATCATGCCTCAGCAAGGAGCAGCACTGAAGGTAATATTCATGTTGCTGCCAAGGACTGGACTAAATCTTCTTTTGAAATATTATTTTTAAAGTGAGTAATGTGCGTGGCTTTTTGAAGTTCCTTTGAGTTTGGCGAATCTGAATTGTACATAGAAAACTTTAAATAGACAATTCAGGTATCTGTATGTTTGTACTTTGTATTATGGACTGTCAGCCCAGGAACATTCAGACCTCTACAAATTTTGTTGTATCTGAGGAAAAAAGGAGAAGCAGAAAGCTCAGAATTTTCTCAGAAACAGTATATTTGAATAGATTTTATTTTTAACAGCATCTGTTTGCTTTTAATATTGTACATATCAATGTTGTTCATGTCAACACTGTACTAATAAAATATAGTGCATTTCTAAAAGCACTTCAGTTTCAATCACTATTTTCCAACAGAAATTCTGCCCAGTGTGAATTTTCTAACCAACTCCATCTAAAAATGTTTGCAAGAAAATGTAGTCTGCAAAAACGCACCTAAGAAAGAGAATTTTATTGTGCTGCTTCTCTGGCTAACTCCAATGACAACAAAGCGAACCATTGTCCTAGACATACTGAAGAAATAAGATTTCTTGGAGTTCTGTTATATACATTTAATTAATGCCAATGTCAGCATTCACAATGCAAAGTTAAAAGAAAAAAGGTACTTATTTTTTTCTCCTGATGTTTCACATTTTACAGAATTTGGCCTAAGCATCATTTCTGCAAGTGCAGCTGAAATAGTGAACAAACTTTTATTGACTCACTGTCTTGTCTAGACACAGGTGACCCGTCACAGTATCTTATACCATGAAGGTAACGCTCTTAACTCCGTAAGCCAAACTAGCTTGCATCTTCCTCCTTTTTATTTTATGCAAAGATTTGGTCAATATAAATGACTTGCAGATATTTATTTTATTTTAAGATGCACAATATTCTGTAGTCTGCTTTATTAATGTATTTCCTGTGTTAGGGAAGACTAAGCTTGGAAGATTTCATCCCCCCTTCTTGAGCAAGCTAAAGTGCATGAAATTCGTATAGAAAAATGATCAAAGGAAAAATTTAATTTCTTTAATAAATCTGTTTATTAAAATCATGCTCAATCTCCTCTCTCCATTGCCAGTAAAGCAGTATGCATAATAATAAAACTAAATGAGCAATTTTGCTAAACATCATATATCAGTTCAGGTGTCCAATCCATACTAACCAAAAAGCAATTACGTTGGACAAGAACAATACTTCAAATTATTTTCACTTACATTTCCATTAAATACTGACTTGACTACTTAAAATTAAACCCACCATGTGTTATCTTTAATAAGGTTTATATATGTTGTTATAGATGCGTTCCAACTTTCCTGTACCAAAACCAACCTTTTCTCTCTTTCTCTCTTCCTCTCCCCCCCTCTCTCTCACAACACAGGCTTGCAGATACTTCTGGCCTGCACGTTTCAGAAAGTGTTGCTAGTTCACCATCATCCATAGCTAACAGAGAAAAGAAAAACCCAGTGTGAAGTTTAACCTTTCATTCTGTAGTTTCTTACATTGGAAGATACCTGTCTAAAAAATAATATCAGAATAACACATCGTTTATTAGTGGACATGGTAATGTAGATATATACTTAAAATAAAGAATTGAAGGGCACTCTCCAGCTGCACATCGGTCAGCTACAGCAGGCGATAGCCATTAGCTAAAACAGCCACTAGAGGCCTGCCTTCGTTTGCTGGGGGCTGTCAGAAGTGATGAAGACGGAGCCCTGCTGCCCACCCAGGGCTGGTTCCCCTGAAACCTCTGTGGGACTCTGTGTGGGAAAAAAAAATCTCTGTGTGAAAAAAAATCTCACAGGAGCTCCAAATGGACATGCCAAGCTCATTCTCCCTGCAGTCATCCTTGGAACAAAAAAAAAAGGGGAATTAATAAATAATCCAGTTGTGTGATTTGTTACAGGCGAGGCGTGACATTGCGGGAGCGGTGCTCCCCGCCGGTGCCGGCATGCCGACCTCCTCCCCTGCGGCCGCCTTCCCACTGATCCCAAGCTCCTGCAAGCACCTTGGCAGGATAACAGCACGGTTCCGCTAGAAAACCGTGAAAACAGGAGGAAGTCTGCTGCACAACGGGGAAGGTGTTTTATTTGCAGCCCCTGTGGCAGCTAAGGATTAAATGGGTTTTCATTGTCCTTTCCCTACTGCCGTTTGGACATGAGGTCGGTGCAAACGTGCCCGGGGTTTTATTTGCTGCTGCCCCCCCGCCCGCAGGGCTGGTATTCTCCCGCTGGCCGCCTGCTCTAAATATGGCCATGGCCAGTGTGTCAATAATCCCCCTCTTTAAGGGACCTGCAAACACTAGTGTTGGGACATTCTTGCTGTTCAGATGTCGAGCTGACGTCTGATGCTTAAAACGGAGCATGCTTTCATCCCTTCGTGCATTGTCGTAAGCCCCCGATGATTACTCTTAAAAGGGTGCCTCTGCTACGCAGGGAAACAGTTGCTGACCAAACGAGACACAGCTTGCTTGCTTCAGCCTTCTTGAATGCCTAGTCACTTCAGGTTTGTTCCAGCCTGACCAACAGGGACCATGTCTACTTTTGGCTACAGAAGAGAGCTCAGTAAATATGAAGACATTGATGAAGACGAGCTCCTCGCTTCTCTTACTGAAGAGGAGCTGAAAGAGCTGGAGCGGGAGCTGGAGGACATAGAGCCCGACCGTAACCTTCCGGTGGGACAACGGCAGAAGAGCCTGACGGAGAAAACACCGACGGGGACTTTCAGCCGGGAAGCGCTGATGGCCTATTGGGAGAGGGAGACCAGGAAACTCTTAGAAAAAGAGAGATTGGGTGCGTGCGACAAGGTAAGACACTGAGGCATTTGCTGTTTCCTAGAAATATTTGGGCTGCTTCTTCCCTGGCATAATCTTGCTCACGTTTTTCATTTTCTTTCAGTCTCTTGTAGCATTTTGAAGAACATTGTTAGCCATACTTCTGTGTCTGCTAAAGCGCTGCGTGTTAGCTCAGGGGAGTTCTGCTCTCTCTCTGGAGGTACCTTAAAAGCTTAGTTGAGAACAGAAGAAAATCCTGTAAAAACTATTGTTAGTGATAAAAATAGGAATACATTTTAAAGGGCATGTTAGAAATTATTGCCAGGTAGCAATGTGGACTTTTGATTTTGTTTAAAAGCTAAAAAATTGACTTTTCCTTTCCTCTAAAAAAATAAATAAAAAATCAGTATTGATTGTTGAGAAGCACATCAGGAAGATAATTTTGAATATGTGTTTTGTCAGAAGTTGAGTAAGCAGACACCAGGCTTCATGCTTGCTGGAAGGAAGCTGCAGTGCAGTCGGCACTTACGTTGCTTTGTTCCTGCTGAGGATCCCTGGCAGTGCCTGGGAGTCTTCTGGCAACTGCTGTCAGAGGGTAGCTGTAAGTTATGTAGAAGTGGCCTGGGGTAGAGTGAGCAGCCAAACCATTTATCTGTATTCCCAAAAAAAGCAACCGATAGTGTTTGTTAGGCAATTCATCCCCCGGAATAAAAAAAAAAAAGCTGGTCCCTGAACTGCAAATGAGCAGTACAGCTGGGCAGGACTGAGGGGCTCCGTCCTAGCGGGCGATGAGCTCTCTCAGTCGAAGCTAATGTCTGTGTCGGCATCCCCCAGGCCCTTGCTAAAACAATTTGTGAGACTGAGCTCTATTGAAAAGTAACTTCTGTTTTCACACTGGCTCCATGTAATTTCAAAGCAAAGTGAGGACTTGGGGATGGAAGTAGCTTTTTGATTTTTAAGCACTACTTCATACCAAGCTCTGACTTTCCTTAGAAGGACAAGTTTTCCCATGTTTAAGTAGAAAATAGTACAGAAGAGGTAAAGACAGTGAAACTGGGCTCAGAACTTCTAACAGCCTTGATTCAGGAGCTCGGTTCATTTGCAAGGCAATAACTGCAATTTGTACATTAGATAAAAAAATCTCTTTAAGAAAAAATACCTGTATTAAATTAGCCTGCAATAATAATATCCAGGATTTCGTTACACTTAAGTGTTCTCTCCTGCTCGTGAACGGTGGTGTGATGTCTTTGCAGGCAAGCGCACAGACCACTAGCTGTCATCAGACCATTAGTATCAGCTTGCAGATGTTGACTTCACTCCCTGTTTGTCAAGTCCTAGGGAGGCAATGGCAAGATTAATGTTTATTTCCAGCTAAGCCTGGAACTCGAAACCTGGACAGTTCCAAAAAGCCCTCTGAACAGGTCTAGTTTGGCATCTTATATAATGGCAGGATTTTTTTTTTTTTTTTTCTTTTTCCATGTCTATACAGCATTAACAGTGGGTACTGGCTAAAACTCAAAGTGCTAGCAAAAGCTTCTATACTTTTTGATCTGAGAAGAAACTTCTGAAATGCATCCATAAATATGAAAATGTTGACACACTGATGTAGAGGGCACAAAGGCTCTCTCCACTGAAGGCAGTAAGAAAGCTCCATGTGAGTTTCTTGAAGGCAATTTTCTTCGTTCCCTCCACAGTCTGAAAGTTAGATATCTTACCTAAGGTGGTCATTTGTGCTCCTTCTGTAGTTAGTGGTGAGAGATCAGCCCCTCCAGAAGGCAAACATCCTGCAGATAGCCTTTTTGGGTGAGTGACTTGCCCTCCAAAGATACTTATCTCTATGCATTGACTATCTTAGTCCTAACTTTTCATCGAGGTACTACTGCAAAGTGAGAGGACTCCCTGCAGGCTGCCTGCAGCAGTCCTGTACTGAAATGCTGCCACAATAACAAAGCATGACTCTATGGATCTACAAAGAGAAGAGCACTTGATTTCAAAATTATCATGCAGATTGTTATGACACCAAGTGATGTATGTGACAGGAAACTAAATTTCCCTTTTGACCATTGGACTTGATGATTTTACAGGTCTTTTCCAACCTTAATGATTCCATGATTCTATGATTCTATGATTCTATGATTTTGACCCCAGAAATGCCACTCACAAAAACATCAAGTTGTTTGGGGCTTTTTTTATTGATGTAGTGTCACCAAGCATATCAGAGGCACCAACTTCTGCTCATCTACAGTTGTGTTGTAGGCTGTAGCGTGTATTTCTAAATAGATAAAAGCATAGCCATGAAGATGAGTTCCTGGATATCTGGTGTTTGCAGCTTTTAAAAGTCTGCATATTATGTATAGAAGATACAGATATAAATCTTAGTCCCATAACAAACCTGGCTTAAACACAGCCCTGTTTCTACACGTAGCATGGCATCTCTCAGTGTAAGTGGGTTCCCGCATGTGATCCACAGGAGAAGCAATGGGGACGGACCATGCAAGCCCTCCGGGTGCTGAACGCTCAGGAACGACAGGGTGGAACAGCTCGATGTCCTGTTTCATTAGAGTCACATTTCTGCAAACATGACAGTTACTGTCTGTTTTGCACATGTCCCAATGCAGAAATCTGCTTAAGATTGTGAAACAGTACTGTGCAATCTGTTATTACGATTATTTTAACCTTTCCCTGCAATTTTTAGAGCCAGATAATTAAGGAAACTTAAAGCTGCACAGGTTTTCTAAAAATAGGCTGTCATGTTAGTAACACTTTCACTTTTCAGAAGCACAAAACAGAATCAGTGTCTCTGCAGAGCATACTCACTTTGTAAAATACTCTGTAGTATTTTACAAAGACTAAAATATGAACATTGCTAAAGTAGTGCATGCAGAACAATTATATTTCATGCAACATTTTATAAATATCTACAAATATAAATAAAAAGGCATACACTATGACTTACCCAGTAGACAAAACAGGTCATGGGAGATCTTTTGAGGCAAGAGGTTTGAGGTTGGTCATGGCTTGTGGGTGCAGTCATGGCCCATACAACACTGCCGAGGGTGAGACTCCCCTGGGGTACAGACCTTTTACTGTTCCTGCACAGAGGATTGTCCTCTGCCACCGCAACTGCTGAGGGCACCAGGCAGAGCTTTGAGAAGTAGATCCAACTTTGCCATTTTGGTGCCCACCGACCACACTGAAATAACCTTGAGGTTCAGAAAAACAGTCGGTTTACTCTGTAGGCCCTGAGTTATAACGAGTTACAGTGTGGCAACTGACCTGTGACCGCTGTCAGTGAGCACAGTCTTAGCTCTTGGCAAACATTTTGGGATTACTGACATGGGATTACTTGTTACCTGTGGGAATCTGTCCCAATCTTGTCTTCACAAATACCTTCTAAGCATGTATAGCCCACACAATGCATCCAGAGTCTTTTCAACATGACTCCTATAACTCTGTATTATTTTTCATGTCGATATGCATGTTTACCTGTGCAAACACTATTTGTATTCTAAATCCTGACAATCTTTAGCCTTTTTAGATGTACTAACATATGCAAGGGAGTCTGAGCATTGACACAGATGTCTAATCCTTATGAAATCAAGAAACTTGTTGCTCATAGATATGTCCATTCTGAAATTGATGTCTTGTGTTTCTGCTGGCAAGGATCCAAATAACATCATCCCTTTGTGGACATGCCAACACATAGAAAGCATGAAGTATGGCCATGTTGCAATATCTTGTATCAAATTTTCTCTTGGCAATAATCATTGACATCAGTAAAACTCTTCCAATTTATGCTAAGTATTTATCTTCTAAAGAAAATGAAAGAAATACTGTTAAAAAGGTATTAGGTGCTGAAACATTTTTGGTCCCCTAACTGTCTCTGTTAATCTCTGGGGATTTATTTTTAGCTTTCGATATTATCCTATATAGTTACAATATAGTTGTTTTTGTGCAAAAAGGCAGTAGCTACATTACTGTAATCACGTTTAACACCCACACCTACATTCCTATTCAGGAGTCTGAGCAAGAAGAAGACAATTCAGAAGATATTCAGGAAGAATATTTCACAGAAAGCAATAGTGAAGTGTCTGAGGAGGCATATACTGAAGAGGATGAAGAGGAAGAAGAAGAGGAGGAAGAAGATGAAGATGACAGTGATGATGAGGATGAGGAAAAGCAAAATGCTGCAGCTGGTGAGCGACCTGAGGATGGCAGGAGTTCTGACCACATCAGACACAAAAAGTGTAACGGTGCAAAGGACAATGAAAACTTACTCAATGGCCATGAGGGAAAAGACACTGATAATCTGAGCTTAAAAAGCAGTGCCATCCACCCTTGTGGAAATCCAACAGTTATTGAGGATGCTTTAGAAAAAGTTAGGAACAATGATCCTGACACCACAGAAGTCAATCTGAACAACATTGAAAACATCACTTCACAGATGCTTATACAATTTTCTCAAGCCCTGAGGGACAACACAGTGGTTAAGTCATTCAGCTTGGCTAACACGCATGCTGATGACAACGTTGCAATAGCTATTGCTGGTATGTTAAAGGTAAATCAGCATATAACTAGTCTGAATATTGAGTCAAATTTTATCACAGGCAAAGGAGTGCTGGCCATCATGAGAGCTTTGCAGAACAACAAGGTTCTAACAGAACTGCGGTTCCACAATCAAAGGCACATCATGGGAAGCCAGGTGGAAATGGACATAGTTAAACTGTTGAAAGAGAACACCACTCTGGTCAAGCTTGGATACCACTTTGACCTTGCTGGCCCAAGAATGAGCATGACAAGTATCCTGACAAGAAATATGGATAAGCAAAGGCAAAAGCGTATGCAGGAGCAGCGGCAACAAGAGTCTGGTTGTGATGGAGCCATGAATCTAAAGACCAAAGTCTTGCAAAAGGGGACACCTCGATCCTCCCCTTATGTGTCACCTAAGAGCTCACCTTGGTCCTCACCAAAGCTCCCTAAGAAAGCACCACCAGTGAAAAGTCAGCCACCGGCTCCTGCACCCCCACCTCCTCCTCCACCCCCACCACCACCTCCTCCTCCTCCTCCTCCTCCCCCAGTTATTCCAGAGAAGAAGGCACCAACCAGGAATATAGCTGAAGTCATCAAGCAGCAAGAAAGCTCAAAAAAAGCCTTACAGAATGGACAGAAAAAGAAAAAAGGCAAAAAAAGCAAAAAACATGAGAACAGCGTCTTGAAAGAAATTAAAGATTCTCTAAAATCAGTCTCAGACAGAAAATCAGAGGAAGGTTCCCGACCCTCCACCCGTCCCTCCACTCCACAAAGGTCCCTCCATGACAACCTTATGGAAGCAATTCGGGCAAGCAGCATAAAGCAATTAAGGCGGGTAAGTAAGAGATCATAGTTCAGTAACTGATTGGGGCCCAGATATAGCACAAGCTCAATTAATTTTAGTGCATATATATTTTTAATAATAAAAAAAAATTAGAAATATGAGCATAAGAAAACATTTGTGGGGAGGCTTTCCTCTGATTAGGCTTTTCTCAGCACACTGGTTTCTATTCAACTGTGATTTTGACAGAAAATGAGGTACTTTCCCAGGTTCAGGCTTGTTACAGGAGATGCTGCATAGCACAGGGATCTCGGGAATGTGTCTGCAGCTCTGCTAGGAATTTTGCCATCCAATCTGTACAGCAAATGTAATGAACACCGTCCCCACCCCCCTTTCATAGGTGGAGGTACCAGAAGCCCTTCGGTGAAAGCCTGGACAACAGAAGAAGCAGAGAGCTGCAGTGGTCAAGAAGAGGCTACTCATCCATTCACTGGTGGTAAAATAGACTGTGTAGCAAGCTGCCTCCAAAGTACACTCTTAGATTCAAACCATTTCTCTTTTATTTCAAAGAAATAAACCCGCTAAATGCAACACAATGCTTTAAGGATACATTTGCCTTGTAATCTGTAAATATGGAAATAATTTTCTTTTTTTATTTAATGAGATTTCTATTCAGAAATTGCTGCTTATTTAGATATTCTTTTCAATATCTGATTGCACATCACTGGACAAGTTCTTCACATTGAGATGTAATAGTTTACCAACCTGTGGTTTCTTCTTTTTTTTTTTTTTTTTTTCCTTTAATTTTCAATAAATGTGGTTTTAAGCTTTCAAGNNATGAATTTACAATAAATGTGGTTTGAAGCTTCCAAGCAGACACATAGTCCTGGGTTTCTGTGAGTGAAAACCTACCAGATCTTTGCGTCAAGTTCGTGAGCATTAGGGAAGTCTCCTGGGAAAGAACCTGAGATCTTTCTCAGCTACACCCATCAGGCCTGCTTGGAGGATAGTGCCTGAGCCCATAAGTTAGCGCAGTTTCATACTGACATGGGAAAAAACGCTTGATAAGGCTATATACAAGGAAAATTAGCTGTGGACTGTATCAGGTCACTGGTGTTGTATACAAAGTCCTAAACGTTGATCTAACAGAAGGGGAAGTGGATGATGAATAGAGCTACAGTTCATGTTGTCTTAAATGGTAAAAATTAATGTGGATATTTTAAGGATGCAGCAGAATTATTCAAAGGAGATCCACTCAGTACAAGTGCACATGGTTGTATCTAGGCAGAACTAACCCCAGTGCATACATTCAGTCAGACACAGAAACTTGAAGAGAGGTCTAGCATTCAGGTGGAAAAAGACTTTCATATGATATCAGCTGAACAACAAGTGAGGTGTGAACTGTCAATGTGATATGGTGGAAGCAGAGCCCGTATCATTTTGAGGTGCACGGCTGGAGGTATCACATCACAGGCACGTAGTACTAGACATCTCCCTCTGTCAGATTAATTATGGTTCTGGGTGTTTTAGCTAGTGTGAAGGTAGTGATAACATGAAGAAAACTGAGCAGTGGCCAAAATGTTGAAAGGCAAGAGGAGATATGTGTTTAGAAGCACTACTAAATATTAATTAGTTTGCTCATTTCAACAACAAATAACAGAATTAGTATTTCTTTTACATAAAACCACATCAAAAACAAGTAATTACTTAAGGTTACCTAACATTGCAGTTGTGCTGGAAAAATACAGGTAAGCTTGTATCTAGAGATATTAATGAGACAGATTTCCCCAGAAAGAGGAACAAATTACTGGAAGGAAATGAAGCATAGTGGAGAGGGGATCCATCAGTGAATTGTCAGGAGTGTTGTGGCAAGAAAACAGTGAAAATATCCTTTTGTTTTTGTATTTATTGACTAGAACCTACCAAAAGCAATTTATAACTGAAACACTTTCCAACATTTTTCCTCTTGCCCCAGGATCACAACAACTCATGAGTATTTCTAGACCCAGTATCACAGGAAATATGGTACGTACAACTAGTCTTTAGCTCCCTTTATAATTGCATAGGCTCCCATGGCTTAAAAATCAACCTATGGTCACTCTCCCAAATGGAAAATGGAGCTTGGTATCTTCTGAGGATGGAAGCAATGCTGGAATGCAGACCACAGTCAGGAGGAGACCTGCGACCCCAGACCTTGTCCTCAGCAGCTTTGTGAAGGATGAGAAACAGCAAAATGTTTAATCAAATGCCAGAAGCAGCTAAGCAGTTGCAAGGGAGAATGAAAGATAGGGAGGGAACTCAGGGAAAGCACAATGGAGAGGATCTGGAGGAAGAAAAAAAAATGTTTAAAAAAACCAAACCCAAACCTTTAAGGAAAGAGGGAGAGTGAGGAAACTATCTGTATGGGAGGTGAAAATTGATACAGAAAAAAAGATGATACAGAAGAAAATGAATACTGAAAAGTGGGAGAGGAGAGGAGAGGAGAGGAGAGGAGAGAAGAGAAGAGAAGAGAAGAGAAGAGAAGAGAAGAGAAGAGAAGAGAAGAGAAGAGAAGAGAAGAGAAGAGAAGAGAAGAGAAGAATGCAGAAGAAGATGAAAACCTAGAAAAAGGAAAAAAAGAAGGTAAGCTTAATCTTTCAGGTTGGTAAGAGCTGCTGGAGTTTCTCTTTTGGAGAAGGGGAGGACGATGTGCACAGCCTGGAGCTGCTGAGTGCAGCTGCTGACAAGTGGCTTATCGGTCCTCTCTGGCACTGTGGCCCGCTCTGATGATGGAGATTAGTATTTCAGCTAAAATGTAAAGTCACAGAAGCGGCGGCTGCGCATGGTTATTTACGGTTCTGCGGCACACTCCCTCACAAAGTGTCAGCCCTGCACCTTAGCCAAAGTCTAATCTCGGTAATTACCTTCTGCCTACATAAATTTCGCAGCAGTTTCCCTTGGAGGCATTTCAAAGCCTGTCTCTTATTTGCAGAGCCGCGAGGCAGAGCCCCCCGAAAACACCTTGTTAACATGTTGGTGCCCCGCTGAAGGGAAAGGCAGCCCCTTTCCGCCCGCGGGTGGGTGTCAGCCCTGCTGCTGACGGTGCCAAGATCCCTCCAGGATGCTTCCAGGGAGGAATCTGCTTTCCTTTCAAATAGGCAAGCGAGCATCACATGACAAGCACATGAAACCACTCTGGAAGGCACTGTGCTGCCTTCCTGGACTTGAAAATGCTCTAGCAGGAGCCAGGAGGTACCAAGCCACTCAACACGTCCCGGGAAAAAACACCCCTGCAACTGGGCATTTGCCCTGAAAGGTCGTGCCTGTAAGCTCGGTTCACTTTCCCTGGAGTCACAGGGAGGCAAATCATCTCCAAAGCCTGACTGCCTCTTCTTTCACCTGCAAGGAAGGTGGCCCCTAGGTCAGCTCCTGCTCATCCAGCCTCCATCAGTGCTGGATGCGGTGCCTTCACCAAGGAGCCCCGGGATGCTCCTTGTCTGGACTCATAGGGCTCCCTGCAGCAGGTGGACATCCTCTTTCTGTCAGAGAAACAGACACACCGAAATCTGTCGAAATTAATTCCTCAGCAATAGAACAGCTGCAAAGGATAACCAGGTGCTTGCTGTCATTGAAGAGGTAAAAGGACAGGAGAGGACAATGGGTTATAACATCTTTAGGAACAACCTATATGTCCTTAGAACATTATTTATCTCCTCATGAGTTGCAAAAATGACCAGCCCTTTGAAAAGCAGAAATACCATAGCTTCCCAAGGAAGAAAAAAAGCAAAACCTGCCTCCCCTCTTTACACTGAGCCAAATGTCTCCCATGAGCGTTCCTCCAAATTTGGGCTGGCAGACAAGAGGGGAGGGCTGGTTACTGCGCAGACCACACAAGCATCAAACTATGGCTGAGGCTGACACGGGTCCTCCTGTGTGCCGCTGCGGTGCTGCTGCCACGGTGATCTGCCACCCAGCTGTGCCGGGCAATGGCCGCGGTCTTGTGCGGTGGTCGGAGGCTGTGTCACCCTGCGAAGCTCCTTGCTCCAGATAGTCCAACAAGAAGGTGCTGCCTCCACTGCAGCTTCATGCTTCGGCCCTTCCCCATGACATGTAGCCGTGTGAGCATCCATGCCATGTGACATAGTGTGAAAGGACTGACCTACCAAAGCACCAGAAGTATCAGAGCTTGACTGTTACCTGTAATTCAAGTATTTGGCCCTTTAGTTTGTACTTCATCACCTAGGAAAGTGTCTGAGCTTATAGAAAGAAAAGCAGCTTGTAAAAGTCCAGGAGATATTATTTCCATGTCTTCTGAAAATTTTCTGCCCTTTGCCGAGTCATCCATTGGAAGTTCTGGACAGAGACCCATGTTGCTCTGCAGCTGGGGAATTTGGCAGCGAGTAGAGGTGTTGGTCCAACACCCTGCTCCGACCATCTCCCCCGGCTCCGCAGAGGTGCTTCTTCCCACCAAACAGGGCAGGTCGCCATTGAGGCTCCTTCCAGGCAAAGCTACATCCATTTCTGGGGGGCCGAATCTGGGCTGCATGTAGTGGGGAAGCCAGAGGAGCTGGTGCAGCACAGTTCCATCATGGTGTGGTGGGAAGATGGACATCCTGGGGCTGGTGAGGCTGCCAGGCGGAGGGGAGCAGGGGGTTATCACCAGCACAACACAGGCACAACCCTCCCAGCACAGAAGAGAAGCTGTGAGTTATTTGAGACTTCCATGCTGCCACTCATACGATTTCCTCAGAAGTTCATCAGATATATGAAAGTAATGAGACAGAGCAGCTCCACAGCCAAAATAGAGAGGACTTGTCTGTAGGTTGTTTAGAGAGTGATACCTTAAAGTGAGGGGAGTACCTGCCATCCCCAGATGTAAGGGGAGAGGTAGCTCCAAGAACTATTCTGGGGTGCAGGCCCAAGTGAAACAGCGTCTGTACAATCCTGGTAGCTAACAGCCAGGAAAAAACGTTTTGAATTGGAAGAGGGGCAGAAAACGGCTAGGATAATTGGGGAACTGGAGAGCTGTCCTGTGAGAGAGATGAGAACAGGTGGTAGGATCAGTCTAGCCAAACAAAGGCTCAAAAGGATTTCAGCTCACATCTATAAATACTGCAAAGGGGAAAGAGCTACAGGACACTGTTAGCAGTAGAAAAAAAAAAGAGACGTAAACTGTGCATGACTGCATTTGGATCCAAAATTAGAAGACATTTCCTAACTCTTAGAACAAGAAAGTTCTTGGAACAGCTTTCCCGTTGAAAAGGAATGGGCAAATTCATCAAATTACTGTTAACATAATTCAAGAAGATTATGAAAAGGATAGTATGGTATGATGCTTTCAGCAGCAGAAGCCTGAAACTGGTAACACAGAAGCTGCTGCCATTGTTATTTTAATCCTCTTATCTGTGATAACTCCACAGGATCTGCAAGCCAGAATAGTATTGAAAGTTGTAAAAATCTCCTACAATTTATAGTAAGATGCTTTACTTGCAAATCCATGCAAGTCAGATGCAACTTTAGAAACAGGCTATCACAGGGAAGCCAAAGGCTTCTACTAGGTGCTGGATTAATACCATCTATGCTTGATACCAACAGCAGCCAAATACTTAAAAGAGGGAGCAGAATTTGGTTCACATATTGATAAGCCCGGTACATACAATGTCTTGGTCTGACAGATCTCCATTTCCAAGACCCTGCACTTAAGACAGAATTAATTTTTAGATTCCTTTCTGAAAAGTTACATCTAAAGTTTCATTTGACTCGCCAGTTCAATGACTTCACTTTGAACATTAAGTTCTTAAATGGGATGGTGACAATGGTGCCTTACATGCCAGGAGAAAACCTGCAAATGAGAGACAAAGCCTTGCTCAGAAATTAAATTGTGTGCCTGTATCCCTGAGAAGATGCTCTTTAGAAGCAGTGAAGGAGTGGCTGCTTTTATATAAACAAAGTAAGATATTTTTCTTTTCAGACGTGCAAAACATCAGCCCACCAGCAGGGCTCCAAGTTAGGCATTTGTAAATGAAGTTTCTGAATGGGACTGTGATTTTTGAAATATTCTGGTCATTTTATTTTATCAGACAATTAATTATCTTGCTTTTGGAAGTACAGAGGACTCAAGTTTAATAGCTGCTACCCAGAAAAGAGCTTCGTCATCTGAGGGCAGGCATCTCAGCATCCCACCTCTCAGCTGGGACTGGGGCTTCCCAGTCCTCAGCCTCACCTCGAGCCGCCGAGACCGAGCGCCGTGAAGGAGCATTATGGACACAGGGTGCCCTCCCAGCTCGGGCAGGCAAAGTGAAGGTATGAATCTGGACAATGCAAGTGGGCTGCCGGGAAGGGTTAGCTGCAGCGGGGCAGCTCCCAGCACGGACCGACAGTTTCCTTGCCAGGGCTGTCCTGCGAGGGGAGCGTGGGCTGGAGGTCCATCACAGCTGTGGGTCTGCAGGGTGGACACAGCCTGGTGCTGAAATTGGGAGGTGAAAGAGCAAACTGCAGGTAGCGTGCAACAGTTGAGGGGCTTATTTTCTTTTTGTTGAGGGTGCTGGAAAAATAGGGCAACCGTCACCAGCTGGCTGTGGGGTAGCTGGTGTGTTATCAGGCCCAGGTGTACTGTTTTGTGTGAAAAGGATGGATCACTCCAAAACAAAAATGGAAATACAGAAAAAATGTGCCTTTGTTGAAAGCAGGACAATGGCCTGCCTGACAAGTATATTTATTTCTATCTGTAACACTTGACTCTTTTCAGCTTCAAATGAATATGAATTTTAAAATGAATTTTTTTTAATGGCAAAAAGGAATGATTTCCTACAGAACTCTAACATGGGGAAAGGGGCTTCTCTTTTAAAAATTGTCACGGAGAAAATTGTCTGTGGGTTTGTGGTAAACCCAGAACATGTATCCCAGAGCTGGGCATTATGTCCTGGGCTGTGCTTCTGCTACTTCTGGACTCTTGGGCAAATGGCTTAATTTCCTGTGCCTCTACTTTGCCTTTGAGATATCAGTACTGATGTGCCTCACAGTACTGCAGGCCTACATTCACATAGACTCAAATGTGCTCCAAGATCTTCAGATACCAAGAGCTATTAGATGCTTTATTTTTACTTTTTTAAAATTTATTTTTACTTTATTTAAGCTATATCAGGAGTGTTTCGACTGGGTGAATAGCTGAGTGAATATGATGAGTGTCAGTGTGTTTCTAAGCAGTAGCAGAAGCACAGCCCTTGACCCAGCGCAGGAAATTCTGTAAAAGCAGACAAAGCAAGCCACGAGGACAGGAATACTAAGGCTGACTTGGCTGTGCGACAACGCCATCGGAAGGAAGACATACCATCTCTGTCATTTAGCGACCTAAGAAACAAACATATAAGGAACTGAAAGGGCAGTCAGACATGCTTATGCATCCTGAGGACGATAAATTTGGGCTATGTCCCAGGAGAGGCCTAGGAGACAATTCCTCAAGAATAATCAGGTATAACCTCTATCCATCAGACTATTTTTCTTGCACAGGAGATACCTGAAGTTTCACTTTCATGGGTAAGATTTGGCCTTTCTGCACCCCACTATGCCTCTCTGCTGAGAGCATTAGGTCAATTCACCCATAAAGGGCTAAATGTTTCCTGGGCTTTTCTTTCCAGGGCTTTTTCTGAGAAACATTTGGAGCCATAGCTTTATTTTTTTATTAACATACTCATGAATGTTCTTGGGGGCTGTCAATGAGCTACAGTTAAAGCAGTGAATTTCACAGCCCCCGAAGGAAGTGTTTATGTGTACACAGAGTGGGGTCACTCCTTTCGCTCGGTCTCACCTTACTGCTTTTTAAATCAGCGATACGAGCGCGTGTTGCTGTGTTTCACAAACAAGTGGGAAGGCAGCAGTGCTCATGTTTCATGTGCTCCCGCTTCCGACCAACGCCAGCACTTCGTTTCCCTCGTCACCTTCCTTCCGCCCTGACTGCGGCAGGTTAGTCTGGATGGCGTAGGGCAGGCACAGGCAAATGCTGCGGGTATTGCGAGCCGGTGAGACAGGCACCAACACGTGCCCAGGTGGTCTGTGGCTGCACAGGCAGCGCTCCGACGGTGTAAATATTCCTGCTTTTTGTTCCGGCTTATCGCGCTGGTTTGGGTGCATCACTAGCTCCTGCTACCTGCCTTGATATCCCATGCCAGTCATGAGTTCAACTTTGCAGTCTCTGCTGTAGTTTAGAGTGACCAAAAATAGTCTAAAAGTGAGATGCTATCACTCTAAACACCCTAATTGCTGGATTTTAGGTGCAACACCAGTTGGAGCAGCTCCAGGACAATTTTGCAGCTCTGGATGAGAACTGTTGCTCGCTTCATACCTGCCTGTCTGTGCATTGCTGCCCTGTCTCTCGCACCAAACCTGCAATCAGTCAGCTTGGGGAGGTAAACCAAGTCTAAAAAAAAGAAAAGAAAAAGAAACGCAATTAAACAAAAAAGGAAGACTGTTCTGCTGGTTTGGTTCCCCAGACCCTCGCTGCAGTTTCAGTGCTGTGTTGCTGGTGCAGGGGAGGTGGTGGGAACCTCTGGCCAGGAACAGAGGGAGGACAAGGCTGGGCAGTGTGGATTTAGCTTGGCTTAAACTGTTCCAGATCCGTACCCTAAGCTCTTTGTGACAACAGAACCACGGATGTTGACAGCCCGGCACAGCTGAGCAGCCGGCATCACCCCACCGAGCCGCTGGCTGCCGCTGTCAAATTCCCACTGAGACAAATCCCACAGGTCACGTGGAGAACTGGGCTCACAGCTGGGTGTCAGGCAATCCCGAGCTCTAATCCTGCTCTGCCAGCTCCGTGCTATCAGACACGATGTGCCTCAAGGGCACTGAGCAAGTTGAGTCATTTTCCTGTCTCTGTAGAGCGTAAGAATTAGTCACAGAAAGCACTTCCAGAGTGACCTTTGCTCCAAGACAGGATCAAACATAATTAAACCAGTCTTTAAAAATACATAATAGATCGAGCTCCTAGTCTCCCTAAACAACCATCCACTGGGAAGTCTTCCTAAGTCCTTCACCATCTTCTCAGGTGGAAAGTATGCCCATTACTTTTTGTACCGACCACACTGGATGTGGAGGACCATTCTACATTTGATAGTTGTTATTTGGCTACCTCAGAGTGGCAACGTGTGGCCTTTTAACATCTTTGTCGGAGATATGGACAGCGGGATGGAGTGCACCCTCAGCAAGTTTGCTGACAACACCAAGCTGTGTGGTGTGGTCGACACGCTGGAGGGAAGGGATGCCATCCAGAGGGACCTTGACAGGCCTGAGAGGTGAGCCCCTGCGAACTGNTTGATCGGAGGGCTGGAGCACCTCTCCTGTGAGGACAAGCTGAGACAGTTGGGATTGTTCAGCATCTCTTGGACAGATTCAGGATGTCTCTCTCACTTTTCATGAAGAAGTCTGGAGGGTTCATTTCTTCCTGGAACAAATGGTGAAACTGTTCAGTTCTTCAACCAGCCATGGGATGGAAAGCCTCCACGGGGCCGTTCAGTCCTCTCACTGGAGCTGGGAGAGCTGCAATGATCTCCATGCAAAGGAGAAAGAAGGTTCAAATGTGTTCACCTTGTTCCAGTCTTTCTGCCAGCAAGAGATGCTGCCTGCTGCCCTCAGGTCTCCAGGGCCATTGCTGGCATTTAAAAGCAAGCAATGGACTTGGGTACGTTACTTCTGACACAGAACACCGTACTTTAAAAGCAGCACTTCTGATTTAATTGAAACCAGCTGGGAATGACCTGAAGGCAGATCAGGAGCTGCATAATTTATTACATTCAGCTTTTAAGTGAAATTAGGGATTTAGTCTGGAAACGCTGTTGAAGCTGTAGCTCTATTCTGATCTCCTGCCTCTTGAAACAGATATTCTATAATGCTTCATAATGCAAACACTGAGCTAACCAGTGGCAGAATTTCCTGCGCAGTGTCAGTGTGGCCGCTTGTGAGCAGAACTCCAACTGCAGTACAGGGGGGAAGGCTGCATAAAAATACACAGGGAACTAAGGATGCTATATGCTTTTATTTGCCTTTCCACCAAATGGCGTGTGAGGGATCACCTTGCTGTGAGACAGAGGTGGGCACCGTGCTGCCAGTGATCAGCTTCTCACTTGAAGGGCTGCCTCACCAGCCTGGCCTCCACACTGCACGGCACCCAGAAAGGTTCAACTATGATCAGTTTTTCTTTTTTCGTCCCATGTCTTTTCCCATTCCTTGAATTATCATTTCCAAGATTATGGAGGAAGCAGACCCCATCACTTCTATTTCCTCCTGCCACACCCTCCCTTCATTTCAGCGTTTTGCATAGAAGAGGCTTGCTTTTTTCCATGTTTGCTTTATGACATTTGTCTGTCTAATAACTCTCTCGGAGACATACTCAGTGTGATCCAGGTGTTATCAGCTGGGGCTCATGGTGGTCTCATCAATGTCAATCCTTTCCTCATGCATCTTTGTGCTGGGGTCCACATTGTCATGTCAAAAGACACCCTGCAACTTTTTCTTTCCCCTTTAATCCTCACCTGCCATTGCTCGGGTCATGGGAGATATAAGTACATGAGGTAAGGAAAAGCCAAGCCTAAACCATGAAGACAGTCAGAATCAAAGCTCCATCAAGCTGCTTTTTCCTTCCCACTGGCTCTCAACTGGAACAAGGAGTAAGACAGCTTTTCATCTTACGTCTCACTACCAATGAAGAAAGTACTTCCTAGCAGACATCGCACAGGCTTTTAAATCCCTGAACGTGTTTCAGGTAGAGGGTCTTGTCCTGGTAGTTGGGAGTCTGATAAACATAAATGAGAGATTTCTCTAGTGGATAAAGAAAGATAAAACTGAAACTTCCACGATGAATCTAAATATATGTTGTTCAGCATTATTTTTTCTAAAGAAAAAAAAAAATCCACAAAGCATTCTTAATATAGATTTGCTGCTTTTCTGTATTCTAAGAATATCTTTTACAGATTTTATTTCAACGCAGCTACATAATCACCTGAACCATGTATAAAATGTGTAATTACAACTTGGAGGTTTATTCTGGTATTAAAAACTCTCTATCAGAAGAATTTGATAAATATAATGCAATATGCAGGATTAGACTGATTTCTCTTTTAAATGCCTTCTCCACTACCAGAGGGGTATGTCCTTTATGCCGCTCCAGCCTCTGGAGAGCCAAACAATTACCCCCGTGACAAAGGCCAAATGTTTTGTTTGCAGCTTGCAAGAATTGCCAAAACTGTAATGTGAACCTGTGGATCTCTTGATATATTCTCATATGGCCTGATGTCTTTCTGTGTAATGGGGCACTGCCTCAGATAGCCTAACAAATCCCTTCTCGAGCCTGTAATTCCAGTCTTTGTTCCTGCTCCATGAGTTCTGCCAAACCCTCACGTGCCCCAGAGAGAAGTCTGGCACCTTTGGTCGTACATGCTGTGCAGATTGCTCCAGATGCTCCCATCTCCAGTGCAACCTTGGATTTTGTACATCAGCTGCATTCTTCTCCAAGACAGCATACATTTAAGAGGAAAAAGTGATGAAATGCAGAGATACCCGTACCCTGTGTCCCCAGCAGGTAGCTGTGGTACAAGAGAGCTGCTCAATGACCATGATAAAAACCAACCCTGTAAGGACTCACTCTCTGCAAACTAATATCTCTGTTCCTCACCACACCTGTGGCTGAAGTATCACACGAATTGGACACACATTCTTCTCTGAGACTGAGACTATTGCTCGCTAAGTACTGCCGTACCACTGCCTTTGCTGTTGCAGAGCTCCCATCCCGTCTATTTCCAGAATATCCCAACAGTTTGACCGATTGAGTCCATATCGTGACTTCACTCCAGTTTAGTTGTACTAAATATGGCTTTGTGGAAAGATTTCATGACCGGGTAAAATGTAATGCTGTTGGAAATGAGGAGCAATGAGTAGAGCATGTACCTTTATCACAAACTCCTGCAAAAGCCATGGTGAAGTGAGCCTTTCTTATTTGCAACTTCAGCAGTAACATTTTATTGCCTGAACCCTTTACAGAACCTCTTCTAGTCCGATCTGGTTAGAGTTAGGAAAATCCTTAGAGGTCCTGAACAAAACACTGGCACATGCATGAAGAGAATAACTAATATTTAAACTGAATGGAAAAACTTTGGGATTAGTATGTCTATGAGCTTCCAATTGGCAAGACCTTCAGAAGTTTCCTTGGGCAGAAACATTTTGCCAGTTTCAGTCAAATTAGCAACACAAAAGGCAAAGTTTTTGTTTCTTTTTTTTCCTTCTCTAATGCTGCAAAATAGATGCTGCTAAATTAGAACCCAAATGTCTTCATAGTAATAAACCAGGAGGTCAGATTTAAAGACCTACATTTGCACTTGTGTTTCTTGGAAGACCTCTCTGTCTCTAAGTTGATATTGCAGCTGTTCACTGAAAATTATGTAGAAAGTTTAAAAAAATCTTAGTTGGGATCTTAAAATACATGACGAGTATAACGGTTTTACGTAAGCATGGGTCACATTGTTCAGCTGAAATAGCTGACACATTTTTACCCTGTGGCTGTAGTATTTATTGAGTGCAAATAGTAAAAAAGAAATTTAATAGAGGAAAATAAATCAATCCGATTTCAGCTGTGTCCAGTCACAGTTTCTCCTAATGTCCCGTGATGATCCGAGATGCTGGGGGATACAGAGTGTGACTGTCATCCTACAGCAAAAATATTATCACACACTTCAAAGCTATTGGCTGCCTTTCCTCAAATAAAGTCAGGGCTTTAACGTGCACCCTGATGAAAACAGGATGGCCCCTTTCAAACCCAGATGATAGAGACAGATGAGGCAGTAAGATGAAACCAGCCTGAGCCAGCACGCACCGAGCTGCAGTAAATCCAAGCCATAAACAGAATGCCTCCTGTACTTCGAATCTTCCACGGCCCCTGAGCTTTCTGAAAGCGTGGCAGCAGCGCTGCTGCACCCTTTGGTCTTGCAGACCCGCAGGGATCCAGAAGAGGCACCAATTCCCATGATTTTCTAATGACTTACACCCACGAAACTCACGTTCTTTACATCTTTAGGGAGAAACGTGTGACCGTTCGTGGCCAATCAGCGAGGCAGTCTGATACATTAAATGGGCAGAGCTGGGTGGCTGTACGATAGGGCCATACAGAGCTGCTGCCACTCATATAAACGCTGCCTCCGACAATCACGCACTTGGGCTCGGGTGGCTCGCCCTGGCGAGGACGCCTTGTTCAGGATCAGTTAAGCTTGTGACATCATCAATCACAGCAAAGATCTCCCAGTGGGAGCTGTTGTGAGAGGGTGAGCTGCAAACCTGGCTTGTAAACCAGGGGATTAGCAACTGCTCTGTAGCTTTAAGTCCCAAAACTCATGTCTTTCACGTGGTTTATTAAAATTAAACCCATGGGGAACTGCATGCTGTGGCTGAGTTTCCAGTGTTCTGATCACACAGGAGATATTAAATTCAAAAGCACAGTTTAAAGCAACACTAGAGTGTGATACACAGATAATCAAACTGCTCAGATTAACTCTGGTTTACAGACACAGTTCAGGTGGGTTTTGTTTTTCTTTTTGAGAGCTTAAAAATGGCTGCTGATTTTGAAAAACAGGCCTAGTAGAAATAAAGTCTTAATGTTTTTATTCTGAGAATTGAGATAACTAAATTTTAACAAGTAAAATGGCATTTAAAAATATTTTAAATGTCACATGTCTGGACTGCAGTACCATGGCCTATATGCATTTATATGTGTTACTTTTGATATGATCCCACCTTTACAGAGAAGCACCGGGCAGGCTGGGGTGAGATCTGGTTTCAGGGAAGACCCCTACACCCAAGGGTCTGAAGTATAGACGCCTACCTGCTCAATGGACGTCTACGCTCTCATTACAGCCGGTAGAGATAAACAGTCTGAAGAGTGACTGAGTTGGACAAATGTAGGAGCCTACTTTGGGATGTATCCCACTCTGATTTCTGAGTAACACATCATCTGTTTCTGAGAGAGAACATGGCTAAATCTCTTGAACTCTGAGCCGTGGGGCTTCTGTAGGCACTGCTGAGCTACCCCATGCAGACAGTCCTCCCTGATGGCTGCCACTCTTTGGAGTCACCTCCAAAAGAGCACCAAGAGATAATCTGCTTGAGGTTAGGTAAAATGCTTCTGCCACACAGAGCAGCAGCTTCACCCAGGGCACTGTCTTCCTGCTAACAACCTGAATGAGTTTATGGCAAAGGGTAGATAAGATGGCAAAAGTTCAGATAATTTGACTTTTTACTGTCTTCCAGAAGGCACTAGTTCTATCTATGCAGAAAGGGAACATCTGAAGAACGGCCCAAAGGGAAGAGGCTTAGTGCTGAAAATGGCTTGGGGAAAACCATAAGGAAGCATATAATCTAGTTTTATTGGAAAGTCAGGAACCACAAAGATCTGTAATAACCTCATACTGTATCACACTTCTGGAGGATTTCAGGACCAACAGAAAGGCTGTTCTGACAGTGAAATCACAAGGAACATGACTAACAACTTCATCTACCACAGCATTTGATTTCAGTCAGGGGGTTGCAGCTACAGCCTTTCAGGAAAGAGAGATACGTTACGTCTACAGGTTACAGAGCGACAACTCATTTCTACTTGGCAGAATACAGTCTCACTAAATCCTCTGCACTGCAGCGTAGCTGAAAGTAGCTCGGTTAGTCAGCTAGCATCCACAGCACGAGATACAAGGATTGCTGCTCTAAACTCATTCCAAATCCAGACATCATCTCTTGACTGGATGGGCAGCCTGACTGAAGAGGCAGATTCCTCACATAAAATAGCAGAATGATGATGATCATCCTGACAGGCTGCTGCCCAGGGTCCGCATGGTTTCCTGAGGTCCATAGCCTAGAGAGTCAGCACACACGATGAACCAAGCAAAGAAAGATTTTGTTTTCTATGCCAGTAGTGATCTCTGTTGGGTTGGCTCCTTGAAGAATGCATCTTGGATTACAGCTATCCTTTGACCAGCCACCCATCTCTCACATTGCTTGCTACAGCAATCAGCACAAAGCTTTCTCTATTGGTCATGTAATGTCTCTGCATATTCTTCAGCTAGATATGTAGATAAGACCATTTTTTCCCCAAAGAGGAATCCACATCAGGACAACTTCTGCTCACTTTGAAATGCCTCACGTGTTACAGAATAGCTGAGCGCTGTGGGCTTCTCAAGGTATCTGTCAGGCAATTGTGCTAACTGTATTTTTATGATGAGGTTTGAAGAGCTGTCCAGGAATAAGATGTTGGTAGTGAAGACCAGAATGGCCAAGAGTAGTGAGGGTCGAGATGCGATAATGTGTCTGCGAGAAAGAGACCCTTCAGTTATCTGGGCAGGACATTAGTTCAGCAGGAGTCGGAAGAGTATCCCAGCTCCTGTAAGGCCAGCATGGAGAACGTTGCAGCACAAAAGGGATACTTTAAACATTACAGAATGATTTAATGCAATTTTTCTTTTCCTCATCTTGCTTTACTGTATTCTGTTGGTCCTTCTGCAGACTTGTAATTGGATTTATTTATTTTTTTTAAAGTCTCTGAACACTCTTGGTATGTATTTATCTCCATTTTCACCACAAAAAACCCTACTAGGGCTGTGCCTTCTTCCCAGGCATCTTGCTGGCTAAGGTCTTAAATTTTGTTGGTAACTTTCCTTTTTTCCTATTCTGAGAAGAATTCTGCTTTATGTGATAGCCTGCATTAGAATTAGGGTAATTCATAAGAAAAACACAGTAGCTTTTTAAGAACTATTTTCTCCATAAGGAGTAACCCACATGTGATGGGCTGCCTGGCTGAGGAGCAGATTAACAATGTCATGTGCCATATTCAAATACTTTTCTAAGAACACAAAGTCTGCGGGGAGACCTCCTGCCAAGAAAATCACTACTTCCATCTCCAAACCACAGTATGCCATTCAAACAGAAGTTTTGGAAAAGTCATCTAGAAATACTTCTAAAGATGTATTATTTCTGTTTGGCAAATTGGAGACATGGTGAAGAAACGAAAAGCTCCAGGTGCCATCCTGCTATGCCATCCAGGAATTATGTCGACTCACATACGAAAAGGGCAGCACAGGACCTAGACAGGAGTGGGATGGGATGCTGAGAACTAAATGACAGCATCGCCATTTCAAAAACAAACCCAAAAGCAGCATCACAGTCTGTGTCTTCCCTGTCACCTGCTCTTGGCACCAACTTTGATAGGAAGAGCTTACTATTTGTTTTGTACCAGACAACCCACTACTAGCATGGTTGAACATATAAAGCGCAGGCCTGAGCACTGTTAACACAACCGAGAGCAGAGGGGCTCGCTTGCTCTCCAGAACTGATGCTCCTCTTACCTGTCTTGGGGACAGCAGGTCAGTTTTACTGATATATTCGCTAAGGAATAGGTACTAAAGCTACTACTGGTGAAAACTTAATTCTTGATGAAAGAGAATGCTACTAGCTAGCAGATTTCTGCTTTAGGCACTTGCCTTTCACGCTTACATGCATTACCCTCAGGAGACTAACCACAGAAAATGTGTTTTATGTTAACTGGGTCTAGACCGCTTTTTCCATTTCATTTTGAATTTAAAAATAAAGACAGATTCTCTGCTGACAGTTGGATGGGCATAACCCTGACAAAGGACCATTTGCTGAGGATCATTTCTTCCCTTGATGATGAAATAAGCACTGTTTTGGTCCAAAAGACTATTCTAACCAGAAAAATTCTATAGTAGCATCTAGAAAAGAAAAGAAAAGAAAAAAAAAAAAAAGGGATGCAGGTTTCTCACCAGTCTATCAGTCTGTGTACCTTGTATCCTGAGCATCTGGAAAAGCCCCGTCTACACAAAGGGCTCCAAAATCCAGCTCAGCTCTCTGGCAGTTGCCTGTCTTTTGACATCAACATCCAGAAGAGCCAATTCCCAATTTCACGTGCCTACCGATGTAATTTAAGCAAATACTTTGTGTCTGATATACGATACAAACATTACCATATTTTTTAAGCTTTTTTATTGTGTCCCCCAGCTGGCACACACAAAAATATAATGCGAGTTATGGCTGTTTTCAAACTTGTTTTTTAAAACTCCTCTTAAGTTTCTTCCTCGGAAAACCTTACACCCCCTCATCTAATCATCATGTAATAAGTTTAAAATTCATACTGCTTGAGTAACAAAGCTCAGAAAAGATGATTAAGCTTCAGGGAGGGGAAAAAACACATGCATGAAGTAACGGCTCAAGAATTTCACTCCAAAAAGACTCCAAAGAGTCTTTAGAGTACTAGCAAAAAGGCCTTTGTTTGCCAGTACTAATAGATAAAAAACACAATAAATATACAATATCAAGCTTCACAATTTCAGATGTGTATTAAACTGTTTATAGATGGGGAAGTCCTGCAGGTATTACCTAAGACTACAATGAATATCTGATAAATTACTATTTTAGCAGGTTACTCCAAGAATACCATAAAACTCAGCAGGAAATAAAATGTCAGAAAACAACTCACTATTTATATTTCATGTATCTGCATTAATTTCAAATCTGTGATTTCAAACAACTAACGGTTTATTTTTTCAAGCACAAAATGGATGTGCCACAGCAGTTTGGTGATTAAAATCTCTTCTATAACTGTCTAAACATCCTCCAACTTTCAAACACAACCTTAGAGAGAAGTGTCAGGCTTAAACACGGGTAGTAAACCTCCACAGCTCACATTCTGGTCCATTCTAGTCCTTTCCTCCTCCTTCTTACTCCCAAGAAAACTCCAGGCCGTAAACGAAAACGCAGCACCAGGAGCCCTCACTGCAGTGCTAGAGGGTAACACTGGTCCTTTGAGAGACAGTGGTTTAGTATCTTCTAAGCTTCCCTAAACCATTTTCACTTTTCTATAAATAAAACTGCTTATCACTGTACTTAAGCTTCAGGAACTTTAATTAGACCAGGAATTCCTGTAATGATTAGATAAAGGCTGTTGCAATGGATTGCTAACAGCCTTAAACAAAAACAAAAGGATCTCTCCTCCTTTTTCCTCTTTACATGCATCTTTCTTGGGAAAGTAATCAGTGTCAAATAAAAAAAAAATGAAAGAAAAGCCTCCTTTCGAAAGTATGCTTTAAGCTTCTGTCAACTAAGTGGAGAGGAAACGATATACCTCAGCATGCCCTGTAAGTAACAATTCCAACTTTGCCTTGCACTTGGGCCCTAAAAAAAAAAAATCATAGAAGTACTAAACTTCAAAAGAAAGTGTACACCAGATAAAAGTTTGAAGTGCTGGACTCTTCAGCTGCTTTAGAGAGGAAAGCAGACTTCTGAAGTGTCCCGAGCTCAAACATTACAACGTGCAAGACAAAGATTTACATCTGTAAAAATCTTGTACATTAGAGCATTCATCGACAAGAGGTAACGATTTAGTACTCCTTCCAGAGGGTTTATTAATGAAGCTGTGTTTGTTTGACCTTGAACTGTTGCTGGATTACTGCACTCGCCTGCAGCAGTTTCCAGAGAAGCCAGGAGGACAGGGTGTCACATTCTTGCTCATTGTGTTTATTCACTACCACAATCCAACTTTCCAGAGGCAAGAAAACCACTGTGACTTGACAGCGACGATTTGGAAAGCCGCTGTGAAAAGCGGCTGCTTTGTGAACTTGGCTAGAGGAGCAAAGTTACTTTTAAAACGTGTAATCAATATGCAGATCTATTTTAAATGCTGCACCACAATTAGCACTTAAGAACGACACAGTTTTACACTAGTTGGGTCAAATTAATTTTATTATGCTCCATGATGAATTGCCACCAGTGCAACATCCTATTCACTGTACATTTCAAAAATTCACATACTAAAAATTTCAGTTTGATAAATGGAAAACTGAGTGATTGAGAAGTTCTTACGGATTTCATACGTACAAGTGGCTAGCTGATATTGTCTATGCACATAGAGTGTTGAGATACAAAAGCCTCATGCTAGTTCGTTAATTGCTAAGGCTATCTGGACAGTCATTTAACCAGAATATGTAAGAGAGGCCTTCATTACAATGTTTAGCAACAATGCACCAGTATCATGAAATGCTATCTGCTGCTCGTAGTGCAAGTGGCGGAGTGCCGAAGCATGCAGTTATGACTAACTTAACTGCTGTTGCAGTCTTTATGCCTGAAATTTATCATGTACAAACACTACTTTAAAGTAAATATTAACCTGAACACCACAGAATGTGAGTGTACTTTCTGTATGAAGAAAAAGAAACAGAAAAACCCAAAGCTTTCTTCGGCCAGTATCTACAAATCAAAGTTGTATTCAAGAAAGTAACTTCGGAGCTCCCAAAACCTGGAATAGAAGTTAGATTAATGACCTGTGATGCTTAATTATTAACTATATTACAGAAATTCCAATTCTGGGAACATAACAGCTAAACATATCTAGTAAGTAGCATGTTAGGAAAACCTTTAGGCCTCATCTGCTTAATTTTAAAATGCCCTATATGCAGTAAAAAATAAGGGAGCAGTGCCAGAAGTTATACGAAAGCCATACAAATTGAGTCCTTATACACAAGTTCTTTGTGAACTCCGCTGCCATTAGCTACCCCAGGCTGCACTTGCACTTGATCCGATGCTCAAGCCACTACAGCAGCAAAGCTAGGAGGAAGTGTTTCTAGCAGCAGAGGGCAATGAGAAAGTTATGTGCTTAAATTACTCTTGGAAGGAAGTTAGCATCCTCTGAATAATTTAACTACAACCTTACCTCTCCCACTACTTTTCAGCAACTTTCCTTTCTTCTCATATGACTAAATTAATTCGCTAAAGACTAGGTTATAACTGGGTTAGAAATCCAAGCCGTATCATGCAGGTCCAGCCTGTCAAGATCAGGTCAACACTGGGTTTCAGTCAATACAGTTCCGATAACTTAAATTTCGTTTGATAGCTTGACTACAGTCAAAGACCCAGGACACTACGCATTAACTACGCTCCAAATATGACTGACTTAACTAAACATTCCGTGTCAGATAATGTGGTTTTTAAAAAGATTTTCTACCTGAAAGTTACAGTAAGTACAGTAACTAATGCTGCAGATATTAAGTACCCACGTAGCATAGATTAGTATTTTGTAATAGGCAGATATGCCAATGTTTACTGCACTACAAAGTACAACTTATATAAATGTGCAAGCTGTGAAATGAGAATCCCATTTTCCGTCCACTTATTCGAATATTATTCTTGTGAATCGGGCTCTTGATCTTCATCACAACCCTTGGTCTTAAAGCCAACATATGAAGACAGAATATTGCCATAAAGTTCCGTACTTATTCAAAGTGTATATTCTGAGTTAATGGCTTTCCAACTTTACGGATGTAGGATTGGTGTTTCAGCATTTGTTGTGTACCATAACGCAAAGACTGCAAAGTAATACCACTTATGTTTACTTTATTAGTACACCAATGTCCTACAAATTTTAAAAAGTAATTAAACATTATTGAAGCAAGCATTAAATGCAGCCCTTCAGCCTGAAAAACACATAAAATTGATTTTAAAAATAAATCAAACTGTAGCAATTGCCAGCCTCCAGTATAGCCCCCAGTAATTTACACCTCTTCATTCTGAAAGTAAGAGCTGGGAAGGAGGAAAAAAAAAAAAAAAAAAAAGACAGACCACCGAACTTGTCTGCATCAAAGATGCCTTTACCACTATTACAACGTAAAGCCATCCTGTTTATAGCTTCAGATAAAGAGTTCCCTAATTGAAGGATTTAATTACTATTGCTGTTCAATAGCAGTCAGTATTGCTACCGTTAGGGCAAGGTAATCTTCACAACTAGCTGTGCATTTCTGTAGTGATTTTGGTTTATGTAAAGCATACTGCTAAGATTTGAACCGCAATGTTGTGACGTATTTGAAACCATGCAATAGTATAAACCAGCCTCGACATTCATGTAGCATTGCATTTGAAATGAAGGGGCTAAATAAACTAAGAGCTGCATCACTTAAAGAACATAGTGCTATACTAGGTTTTAATAAGAAAATTTAGATACAGAAAAAGTAGGGTATGAAAATAGTGTTTTCCTTCTTGCATTATAACTAAATTACATTAAGGTTTTTGTCAGTCTCACATATTACATTTAAACTCCCTTATTGATGGAATGGAAAGTATTCACATGTACATGATCATCCAGGTGTAAACTTGCACACATTAACAGGGAGTAGCTTTGTAGAGGATTATGACAAACCTTTACAGATTAAATGAGGTATTGCACAGATTAATAAAAAAGCAAAAGGCAACAAAAATATACAGCAAATTGGTAGAACATTTACATGATAATTTTACAGAATCCATAGACAGAAAGTAGTGTTTAGTATATCATTCACCTTAAAAAATATATATATATAATAATATATGATCAATCATCCCATTCGTCATCATCCTCAAAGTCTTCTTCGTCATCTTCATCCTCATCTTCATCTGTAAGACAAAAAAAACAAGTCACTTGCATGCACCAAATTAATATGACAAAAATGTTATTGATTTCTCCCACAACTTTCTGAAAACAGAACAATCAGCTCAAGGAGGTCATGACAATACATTTGGTAATACTCTATTTTAAGATTTCTAGACAGGACATTTGGTTTAGATAGACACTGGCTGAAAGCTAAATCTCATTTGTTTCCTTTCTCACTCCTCTCCCTCGGTAGGAAACATGTATCTTGTTTTCTGCTATGACAAAAAGAATCACAAGTTCTCATCTAACACTTACTACTCTTTCTTAGAGAATGTCAGAGTGGCCAGCTTGTTCCAGATTGAGTTTTAAACTTCAAGGACAGATTAATTTCTGAAACATAAGAACTGCTTTACCAGTTTTACTACATAATGGGATTTTTGTTTACTGTACAAGCAGATAAAAAAAAAAATTGTGAGCTAGAGTCTGTTGTGGTTATTGGAATATTCTCAGCTGTGTAATGCACACTAACTTCAACATCAATGACTGTTGTTAACTTTATTCAGGCTTCCGCTATTTTTATATGTATCATAATTGAAAAATTGTAGTCTGTTAAACTACTTATTTGTTAGGCAAGGGCATTTCCTTCCCTAGGGAAGTGCTGTATTTAGCACGCTTCTGGTATTTAAAGTACCAATATTGGAGATGACTACATAGGGCGGCAAATCAAACTATATTGCACTTAGTCAAATGGTCTGCAGACTGCAAGCACAGTTCTGGTATCAAGGCGAGGTCGGGAAGAAAAACATATCAGAACCTAAACAGAAGAGATGTAACCAAACAGCTGCACTGCAGCTACTGAACTGCATTTATTATAAGCTGGTATTTGAGAAATGCAAATCCTCTTGCAGCCTTATTTCTTCCAAGCACTGAAGTGTGAGAAGTTGATTCAGTATTAGTATGGAACTAGCCAAGTAACACCAGTTATCTGACTGTTATCCAGCAGGTGGCATCCAAAGCACACTGGCTGAGTCTTTGCAAGCGCTCTGGCTTCTAGAAACAAAGTATTAAAAGACTTCTTTCCAAAATACTTTGACAACTTCTCTCATTGGAAATCTAGTGAATAAAAATAGGTCACTTAAAAAAAAAAGGCAAAATAAAAGCTATTTATAAGGATATTAAGCTTGATTAGCAAATTTTAATTCAGTACTATTGCAAACTCCTGTACAGCAGTAATTCAAAGTAGCATGAAGTAACCATTCAACTCATCACAAGGGGTCTGCCTAGAGCATTCTGTATTGGACTATATGCTGATATTTATGCTTTTTTCCAACAATAACTCTTAAAAACCTGACACCATGAGGTGAGAAAAACTTCATCAGACTCACCTGAAGAATGAATGGCTTTGCTCCTTTTCTGCATAACTTCCATTAATGCACCCACAATTCCTGAGGTGGGTGCAGGTGTAGGTGGTGCACTCTCCTGACCATCAGATACCTTGGAAAAAGGATACATTAGAAAGATGCAATTAGCAAAATAGAACCTGTGTAATGTGAGACAAACTCCCTGTTTAATGAGTTTATTTTCAGCCAGAAGGAAGAGTGAAACTACAGTTTGTTTCTTTAGCTCAAGCTGAGTTTTTATTTATAAAAAAGTCAACTTTCTCTCTTTTGCCATACAATACAACTGCGTTAGCCTATAGTCAAGATTAAATATTTTAGCTCTGACTATCATGAAGTGAGTGCTCAGCTAAAGGAAAGCTTCTTAGTAGGTGTGGCTGCAATTATTATTTGTTTTATCCCTGGTGTATACCATCAAATATCTTTTACTGTTTGCATTTGTTAACCAAGTCTTCTTTGGGTTGATAATCTCTTCGGAAAGTAGTAGACTTTGATACTGCATATCTGTAATGGCAAATAAATATTAACATGCCCTTGCACTTTTTACATCAGAAGCCTCAAGTGCAGAAGAGTGGAAACAAAAAAAAATATGCTACAATAATTATTTTGAAGATATTCAGTGACATCAAGAAGAAATAATAATAGCGATAGCCTCAGCTGCAGCAGGAACAGCAGAGGCATCACTCACGGGCAGCATTTTTTCAGACACAGGCCACCACCTTCTTACAAGCCTCAATGTTTGCTGAGTACAGGTCCATTTTAAGATGGGGGAAAAAAAAATAATAAAAAAAAATAATCTAGTGTTGCCTTCCACTACCATTACCGCTGAACTCATCCCCTGCAGTTGTTTAGAAGTATTTGGGTGAACAGCAATCTTTCATAGTTCTTGCAAAAGTGCTTTACAGCCATAATACTATGGTATCATCATTGCAGTATATATGCTTAAAGCTTTACTGAAAAGTGAGAAATGAGTTTGAAACAACGATAATTTCATGCACCAATACTCATCTATAGCAAATACATGTTCTAAGCATTTTCTCAGTAGTACCGTTTAAAGGATCACTTCAAAAACTCTAAAAGTTACGAACCAGCCTGAAACAGAGCCACAGGTTACTGTTCACAGTGCAATACTGCAGCCATTTGCAAGTCCCAAGAGGACATAGATGAGAAACAGCTTTTACTTACTGATTTCAGCTGTATACCCTGTCGTATCTGGTCTAACAGTGCATCTCTTCCTGAGCAGGACACCGGTCGACTGTTCTGTTCCACTTTCTTTAACTGAGCTCCTTCTCTGATTTGATCCAAGAGTGCTGCTTTGTTTCCTGCAGGAACTGGGAGCTGGTGATCAACCTCTGAAGGAAGGCCTGGTGGTGGAGGAGGACCAGGAGGGGGTGGAGGAGGAGGAGGTGGTGGAGGAACAGATGACCCACTTGCCGGCGGTGGCGGTGGTGGAGGAGGGCCGGATGGTGCAGATGATGAATGCACTGGTGGTGGTGGAGGATACATCCTGTTTGGAGGAGGTGGGGGCACTGTGGCACCAGGTCTAGATGGAGGTGGGGGTGGAGGTGCTGCTGTGGGAGCTCTTGAAGGAGGTGGAGGTGGTGCTCCTCGGCCCCTAGCAGGGGGAGGAGGAGGGCCCGAGCTATGGGGAGGTGGTGGTGGAGGTGGAGGGGGTCCTCCTCTGCACGGTGGTGGTGGAGGTGGAGCTGAAATGAAACAAAACAATTTCAATTACATGCTACTCAGTACCCCTAAGTCTTTCAGAGACTAGCAGAAAAAGAAAAAAAGGCTTTGCCTTGCCTTTTGCAAGGATCTCTGTGCCTGTGCAAATTTTACCAACTATAGATTAAGTTAAATATAGCTGAAGATAAGCTATGCTTAAATGAATGCAAACCAAGCTGAATATAGCCCCTGTGTCCGTCGTGTATTTTGTAAAAGAATCAAACACTGCATGAAGCAAGTGCAATACATAAAAAGACTAAAGTCACAAAACAAGCTTGGCCAATAATTTTGGTTTGGTCCTATGGTAGTAATTTTCTTCATAATCCAAGTGTATCTTAAGTTAGTGTTTCAATTTCTCATGACAAAATGCAGAAAAATTTTGAAAGAATCCTCTAAAATTTTGCTGAGCTAGGACAGAAGGCAAGAGAAAGAGGTTTTAGAAAATACACTTAAAGCGAAATACAGAATTCTCACTTTATAATATATCCATTATTTTATTAAGCAATTACAGAGACAAATATTTTTTGAAGCATCATCTTTTAGCAACAAAAAAAGTACTAATGCATTACGATGCAACATAAACTGACTCTTAGTCTCTGTTACTGAAAATTAGTTCCAACAATATCTTTATGGAAGGGAGCGTAGAAAGGAAACAACTTCAGGGCTACCTCAATGCACAGGATCATATCTATATGAAGTGACCTTGAAAAGTACTTACTCTGTTAATGGCATTTTAAATCACCCACTTTCATTTTCTCTGCCATTAAGCATCTAATGGCTTATGGTACTGTAGGTTGTGTGGTTGTTGCACGTAACTACTTAATAATCCAGGTGCTGTCATACAACTAAGAAAATCTGCATTTGATTTCATATGCTTTGATAATGAAAAGGGTATTACACTGAAGAAGATTCTTTACCTCTTCTATAATCTCCTTCCTGTTACATACCAAGAAAGTAGGCTGTCTGCACTGGAACAGAGGGGACATCCCTAATAAAAGCGATTTTGAAGAAATAGGAGGCACTAGTGCCCAAGTACCTCCTTCCCTGCTCATGCTAGAGAAACATACCTCTGTGTTTTACATGTTATGTTCTTAAGTTCCACAAACTGCTCTGTTTTTTATTCCATCCCTTCAAAAGAACAACATGGGGAGAATCTCCTCTCAAACTTCATCTATTTTGCAAGAGACATACTACCAGTATTCTTGATTTAATAAATAAATAAATAAATAAATCGCATCAATTTTTGGCTATCACGACTGTAGTTTCCTTTTTGGCCATTGGAGGCCAGTATTTTCAAATGTAACTTACTCAGCAAGCACTACATGGTTTCCCTGTATTACTGAAAAGATACAGAACATGGTCATGCTCCAGAGTCTGTAGATTTTGAACACAAGGTTTAAGTTTTCCTGTGGGGAAAGGTTTTCTTTGCATCATATACAGAGACATATACCACATCCGATCTGTGGAAATAGTTTAGGAGTTTTTATAAGGCTTGTCTGCACTCAGCTGGAGTGAAATGAGAGAGGAGGAGCAAGCAGGGAGCACCATGACCTCATCCTCTCTCCCTCCCCCCCCCAAACAGATGGTACAAGCAGAGCAAGAAGATAATTTCATTTTTTATAAATGCACATTAATCTGAACATGGCTATTAACAAAAAAAAGTATGTCAAATCTTCTATTGATGGTATTCTCACTAAAAAAACCAACCAACAGTACCAAAAATAGGGGAAGAGCAGGAAAAACAAGAAAGTAACTCCTGTCTGAGCAGACCAACGTGTCTGCAATTCTCATCAGCATCCTAGCAGGGTGAATACATAAGCACAGAAATTCTTGCAACAAAACACAGAAAAATGTGTTTCAATTGAGAAAGAACACTTCAAACAGCAGTCAAGCCTACACAAATAACATAATTTCAGGTAAACCTACTGAAATACTGGAATATTTTATCTACTGCTATCAAAAAGCGCAGAGGTAGATTATTATCATGCATGTTAAAGAAGAGGCAGCTTTTCTTTCAATTGTATACATGCAAGTGGTCGTAACTTGAAGTTAACCGATACGTAATAGAAAAACAGGCATTTTTAAAGTATTTTAAGCTAGTCATAAGACTCTAAGGCGAGTCTTCTCAATCCAATTTTATGGTCAGCAGTCTGGGATCAACAACTCTGTAAACATTTAAACAGAGTTAAGATTACATAAAGAAACTGACAGATTTCTTACTGAGAAAACAATAGCTGAAATTTTGCTTGCAATTTAACTATGGAGTTTGACTATAATTTGCAGTCCACACAAACAGATGTGGACTCAGGTTTCTCATCTAGGAAAGGAATCACACAGCAGCATGAATACTTTGAAGCATATGCTTAAATGCCAGCTCAAATACATACCACTCCACCGTGGGGGACCTAAGGAATAAATGTAACAAGTCACTGTACTCTGAATCTGTATCTCTCCAGTCACTCGAACAATTTACTCACTAGTTTCAAACTGCTACAATTTCAATGACATTTATATCCTATCTCTCTTGAGAAGTGTTCTAGGCAAATTTTGGAAGTTTGACATTGGCAGTCTAATTTTCAGACTGACTTGCTATGTTCTACCAGATAATGCATCAGTGAGATCGCATTTAAAGGTTAAGCAGGAAATGGCTTTTTGAGAATTTTTTCACAGCAGAAGCTTGCTCAAAACTAGTACTTTTTACTTTAAATTAGAAAAAAAGCTTTTTTTTTCTTTTTAAAATATTTATATAAAATTTGGAGGCCTCTAGCTGTTGCCAGGTTCATTACACAGTGATGCCAGGGTAAACAGGCACCACACGTACACCTGTCAGACATGTGCTGCTACTACTACTGACAACAGCAATATTGACTCTAAGTTTTTTATTTATTTACAAGATTTAGATTACAAAATAAATATGCAACATACACAGTCTGAAAAATCTATATGGAATATACTGCATAGCTTTACAGTCAGACTAATCATTACTGGAAATTACTTAACTGACATAGGTAAGATCCTTAATCATTAAGGAACTCTCACGGGTCAAGCCTGAAACATTTTTACATAGTGCATAGTATACAGAAACATTATGAAATCCAACTGAGGTGACATGAAGTCCAGAGAATGGAATCAAAAAAAATCACTCGTCATCAACAGCTTCTACTCTAATCCTTAAGGCAAAAAACACCCTGCTAATTTTTACATGGAAGTAAAACGAATCCCACCTTGTCTGCGCAGTTCATTTTTAACAGCTTCCACACCTCCTGTTTTTTCAATGAAATCATATATGACCTTGGAAGTTTCTTTGTCTTTTAGTTGAGCTTCTGAAATTCCACACATATCGAACAGGTTTTTCAGTTCTGGGTCTAAGTTGTTCACCTGCAAGTCAGATATATTAGGTTTAAGTAGCTTGAAATAGAAGAATTTTTAAAAATTATCATTTTTATTGGGAAAAAAACCCACAAACTACATAGTTAAAAGGAACAGCAAAGCCAAAGACATGTCTCTGGGTTGGCTTTTCAATCAGAAAGGACTATTTTAAGGGAGGTAAGTACCCTGCACAAAACCTGAAGTTTTGCATGTTTTCCCCTCAATCACAGATCTCTCCTATTCCCTTCTACTCCAACCTCTCTCTATGATCAAATCGTATTACAAAAATCACAATTTGTAACTATTTTGATGTACAGTCAAGTTTATTTAATGCCAATCTTCACAACTTACATTAAAAAGCCTCTAAAGTTTTTAATTATTCAGTGTCTTGCATAACTTATTAAATTACTTACATCAAAACCTGTGTTTGGATCCCAACCAACATGTCCAATGTGTCTAAAAAAGCAGAAAAGTTCATTCAATCAGCATAAAAAGTACCTTGTTAACTAAAATAATAGGACACCAAGATAACTAGAGATTACTGCCAGATATATAAGACACTAAGCAATTCTAACTTCTCAGTGCCCCACTTGAGAATGGAATAGCAAAGCTTCCTTTACTCTCCCTTTTTGTCTTGGGTCAAAAGACCAAGTGGAGAAGTTATTTTCCCCCCTTAGGTTACAATCTGTGGCAAAACATGAAGGCTCCACACCTCCCTGTGGTGCATATGGATGGTGATAGAAGGACTGCACAGAGATCAAGGGAGGAGTTTGGCCTTTATATAGTAACTGGACTTCAAGCTACTGCCAAGGTCTTGACTGTCATACAGCTGGAAAACCTCCTCCTCCCCACCATCGCTGTTTGTTCTCTCATCACCTTCTCCCATTCATTTATTTCAAAGAAAAGTGAGGACTGTTTTCAGCTGCCATCTTCCTAGGCCTCTAGCAGACCTCACACGTAGCTACTAAAGTATTATTTTTTAGTTGATTATAGCATCACATAAAAGACGGAAGAGTTTGTGCCCCTTCAAGCTACTTCATGCAACTACTGTTGACTATAGAAGACAGAACCATCATGTTACCAGCACTCCACGTTCCAGATTTCTTTTTGCCAATGGCCAGTTCTAGAAGCACACAGTCTTCAGGAAGTCCAACTCAGTTTTAAAAACACCAGGTGAGCCATTAGTAGCCAACACGGTCTAGACTAAGCTTGTCAAATTACAAGGACTGTTTCGCTGTTACACAGAGCCTAGAGCAACAGACCTTGTATTCTTGCTTGGGTCTACTAGTGCCACCAACAGCGTAAGTTTTCTTAATGAGATTACTGAAGCTCAGTGATCAATTTGGTCTTGGTATAACTATGATTAGTTAGCTACTTAGTTTGAGGGGCAAGAAATTAAAAATCTGGTCTAAAAATTACATTATGCCACAGAAAAGGCAAAAAGGGAAGCCCACTGTTTTGCCTAAATACTTAAATGCCTTTCACTACCAAAATATAGGATGATTTATTGATTACAGAATTCTGGATGTTAAGCTACAGCTTGCTTCACAGAAATTAGACACACATTTCCTAATACATAATACATTACAATAGGTTATGGGACTAACTGGCGTACGGAAGTTGACAGAAATTTACCAGCAAATACAATCTTACCCATATATCTCTGGGTATCTGTGCAATTCATTATGCCCTTTTAAGAGGTTGTGGGCATACAATTCGAAGCTTAGTGTACTTAATTGATATTAGTAAAGTTTATAGGGAATAGTGATAGCATTATTTCTCATTTATTTTTCATCCTTCAGAGTAAAATAAGTTACTTGTACACACTGACTGCAACACATTGTTTTCAGAGGTCTTTTTCAATGAAAATGCATACTTACCAGGTAACTGCAACTCTTATGTTACTTAACAGAACGTATACAGCAAGAAGTTATATTAATGTCAAGTAGAGTTTGATTATTTTTTTTTCTCAGAACACTGAAAGGCCACAACTGTCTACAGAAGGCAGTTAAGAATTCTATCTACTGATTGCAACCTTGATCCAGCATAAACAAACAGTGACACACTGTTGGTCTTCACCAGTATTACTGCACAAGTTACGCACAAGTTGTCCTTACTGGCACATTTACCTAACAATGTCAAACACCAGTTCCCATATGTTTGTACAAAACCAGCAATTAAAGTATCTTACGCAGTAAGATGACACTTCACTGCACTCTACAGGAAAGTTTACTGGACCTTAAGCTGAACAATAGACTTTCAACCTTCTTTTGCAAAGCTTCATCACTTACAATTTAACATTACATTTAAAGATATGGGAACATATCTTTTGTTTGAACTTCATTAAATATTTTATCATCTTATTCTCAGCTTCACTAGGTCTCCTTTAATATTTTATGAGTGCACATAATGTTTTGCAACGGTCAGAACCTGACAGACATTATAAAGTCTGAAATTCATTTTATATCTGCACAACCTCTTCCACAAATTTTTATTTGAGGTAACATTAATGCAAATCACTATTTGCAATTTTGTCTGCATATGTCGAAATCCGCATCAGGAGAGCTGCAACAGTGACCAACTTCCAATCACTATTCAGTTTTCTTTCTTTCACTTTTCATTCTTTTCTGCATTTTTCAAGTGACATGAATAGATGCAGCACTTCACTGAGACTCAGATCAGAAAGAACATGACGTCTGAACTGTCTAAGCACAGTCTGGTTAGGGAAGCATTTTAGCCCATTGCCTTTTACTTTCTGTCCACTGTCCCATTCTGCAGAGCACCCTCTCAAAACGCTGTGCAGTAACATTCTGTAACTGGTAATACCAGCATCACTTTTATGGAGTTTTATTCTGGGAAGGCACGTCAGTGGGAGTGATACAAAATAATGGTTCAAAAGAACAAGATGTTCACTTGGCATGTAAACCTCACACTGGTTTTCTAATACTTCACAGAAACTTATCCTTCCGGTAACTAACTCAAGCTCTTTAAATTCCTGTTACTTTAGCAAATAAAGTAGACTTATTTTAAAAGGCAGAAGATTAAAATACCAAATTATAGTTCAGGAAAACAATAGTCAACTTAGTGAATGGACCAAATCCAAGTTTCAGTAAAGTGAAGCTTAAAATGATACATCATAACTATTCTAAAAGGTTGAAGATACATAAGAACAGTATTAGAAAAAAGCCAACCTATTCCTAAGAAGTGTTTACATGCATGCTGTACTTTTGTCATACTAGTCCACATTCCACAATAAGTAAGCTTGTAAACAGAAAGTCAGAGATCAAATTATGGCTATGTCATTTCTGCTGTTATGACAAGGGAGGACCACATGTGTATTTTGTATGATGAAGCACAGCTAAGCTGGCACAGCTGTTAAGAACAACAGTGTTACAGAGTTGACGCTGAGGTTGAATATGAGCCTGTGCTGAGCTGACCACTTCAAAAAGACATTTTCATGCAGCTAAATTGTTTCTAAAGTATTTTAGGATAGCAAGTTACTTCTTGCTTACAGTAAACTCCTCACCTGTGTATAAACTTGCTTTTTACACCCCACAGCATTACAACTAGCATTCACTGTAGTTCAGGTTACACACAATAGTCACACATTTAAGTCTTGAGCATTTGCAAAAATTTGACACACACACACAAAAGTGCAGCCCAACCCAAACGCAAAAAATTCCTTACTGGAAATTAGATGGTGTTCCAATATCTGCCTTTGTCAATCTTCTCTTTTTAGTTTTTCCTTTCTTCTTTTCTTTGGTATATGAAATATTGTTGACTTGTGGAGTATAAAATCTGTTAGTTGTAATTTCTGGGTTTTTGATATCAACAGTTGCCATTGGTAGATTTGGGCCTGTGAAAGGTAAAGTACGGGATTTTTATTATTCTGTTTCAGAAAAGCCATATTTAATCTACTAACTTTTTTGAGTGTCAAAATACTTGTTCTGTAGCCATAGTTTTACATGCCACATGCATCTGGCTGCGTTCTGGATGTCAGAAACAAACTAAGCTACTTGCTGAAGGAAAAAGCCAAAACATGACATGTTGCTAGAGCAGAGCAATGGCAGAAAAAATTCCTAAACTACAATTTGATTTTTACAAATCTGGCCAAGAAAGTAATTCTAAACTCGAGAGCTTTCATGTACACAGAACACATGGAAAGAGACACATTAAGGTACGTACAGCACAGCTGCAATCCTAGACAGGATTAAAGAAGTGAGTGCCATAAACAGTAACACCAGCACACCATTACCTTGGCAGCACAGTAAATTGATCTTAAAGGCGAGGGAACCTTCGCTTAACAAGCCCCAAGTGGGACTGCTTTCTGCCATCGCACACAGAACTACAGTATCACAAGAACTTCAGATGGCTGCTCCGGACACACTATTGTCTTCAAATGTATGATTTCGCATTTCTTATTCTTTTGACACGTTTGTGAAAGAAATTAAAGTCCCACATAAGAAACAAAGCATGAAGAGCAGTGACAGTGAAGACAGCACCAGAAATAGAAATTAAACACTCAAATCATTAATGATATTCTCAAACCTTGTTCTTTATTATAAACAATTCTGAATTACTACTCTCATTATTTCAAATGCACCTGAATTATACTCCTGCTAATTTTAGCATTTTAGTATTATATTACTTGGGCAATACTAGCAAATGCACCTAGCATGTTTACCATTCAAGTTTTTTTTAGTTTTGACAGAAGATAATCCTTGACATAAGTGATACTAGTATTTAAATATTAAGAGGCAGTTTATGCATTTTTCATACACACATACATGTATATGTGTATTTTTAAAGAAACCTGCAAAAAGGGTAAGTAAGCTCATTCTTACAAAACTGAAACTAAAGAGTCAATTTAAGACCAGTTTGGCCAGAAACAGTTGGAAAAGCATTCTCTACTGAGTTACTACCCAGTGGCTAGCAAATCAATTAAAACAAGACTCATGCATCCAGTCTTACCAGGCAGATGATAAATAAAAACGTCTAGTTAGACATTGATAAATCTGAACCTTATTTTGACATTATTTTGTCGTAACTGCATTTTGTATGGATAAGTCAAAGTTCTCCTAAGCATTCTGAAAGCACCAACAAGCCTTAGGTTTCACAGTCCAAAGTCTAAATCAGAAAGGAGAAGGAGACAATACAATAGATAACACAGCTGACATTTGGAGTTTAACACCCTCAGTGGGAAGCACCTAGTACTGGCCAGAGCAAGAAACAAGAACAGAAATACGACACTGGGCTAGTCAAAACACATCTAAAACCACATGACAACTCCTATGTTCCTGTAGGAGTCTTAAAGGACAAGATTTAAAACTGCAGGAAGAAATTCTAAAATGTTTTCTGCTAAGCAGAAATGCTTTGATCTAGAAATGTTATGATCTAGACAGCTGGCCTCTGAGAATATCAAAACCACAAACTGACCACATACAACCAAGCAAAACAATGTATTCTGTTAAAGTCACACTTGAAGTTAACATTAATTCACTAATTGCCAAATATTTATCACCTCAAAGCTGAACAAGCAGAGTTAAGTAAATCTTCAGGATTAATTGAAAGTTAGTCTTAATTTTATTAGATTAAAAACAAAAATACTGTAGGCTTCCATTTTCACTTTAATTACCTATTATACTTTCTCACCATTACAGTGATATCAAAAGCTATACTGAGGTTCAAAAAGAAACATGTACCTTAGCACATCTAGGAAATTCTTGATAGTCTTCTTGCAATTCCTAACAGTCTTTGAAATTACACCTTTTTGCATGTAAAATGCTAAAGTAACCATATATGGTTTTAACCATGTAAAGCACTAGCCATTTGCAAATTGAAGTTTTATTCAGATGAGCTGAAATTAATGACTAATAGCCTGATACTAATAATATTCATACTAGAGATCATAGCAGACTCTTAAAGATGAAAATTTTTCTTACCGTCAGGTTTAGACCTTAGATGTCCACGAGGGATAAAAGAACCTTGGAAAGAATTGTATTCTTCTAGAACTGCCATATTTATATCCAGTAAAATTTTTCCCATCATAAGACATGCACCTTCCCCATCAGGTGTAGATAACTCAATAAATGAAGATGAGAGAGGCATATAGAGCTCATCATTAGGAAGTACCTGACAGTACAGTGGCCTTAAGCATCCACTGTTATCAGTATCCGTAAGATCTTCAGAAGGGGCTCCAGAAAATGTAGTACAGAACATTTTGAAATGTTAATTCTATAAAATTATTTGTATTTTATCTAGAACCTCTCTAGGCATCTGTCTCAGACTACAGACAGCCCTACAATAAATGCAAACTGTTCTAGTTAACATCTGAAACAAAATTCTGCCACATGGTTCTTAAAGATTCCCTCAAAACCTAATTCTCTGACAAATCCTTATTTCATCCCGAACTTCACTAAGAGGTCAGTTCAACCACAATAACTCTTCTTTATTTGCATAAAGAGACCTAGCTATTACAAATGAGTGGAACATAAATACCAGGAAATTACAGACTAATACATTTTACATAACTGTTAATGCCAATTTGATTTTAATCCTGCAATTCTACAAAAAAAAAAAAAAAAAAATCTTAAATCCGTACCATTGAAAACGTCATACAAAAAAAGACAGAGTGCTTTTTCCATGCAGCTTCAACTTATGCAGAAAATCCAGACAAACAAGCCCCACTAAAAATTCCCCACAGTATTTCAAGCATGGATCATGTGAATACAGAAATGTGACTGCTCTTGTTTTTCAGTTTTAAAGGTAACTATGCATTGATACCCAATACAAAAAAGCAATAGAATTTCACTGCATATGGAGAGTAAAACAAAAACTATCTGATCCTACCATATATTGTTAGGTTGTTCTGGGGTTTTTTTATATACTATGTATCTGCTCTAGCCTAAATTCCAAACACTGTAATGCCAAGTCTGTACTTGGCTATAACCCATACCCTGACCATGTCTCACCTGTGAGTGCAGAGGGTGCGACCACACTTAACTCTTTGTCAGCAGAGAAGCCAGGCATTATAAAATTTGCCAGAATCAGAAAAGAAAAATGGAAAAATGGACAGGTTGTGAAAGAGTACGTGGATGTCCTAGGGAAACAGTTTATTAAAAAGCAGAGATGCTCAGAGCTTTGACTAGCAATTATAAAACTTGAAACATTGGGCATAAACCTATGTCTTTCACAGAATATTCAGGATAAAGGCACAGGACCAATGAATGCAAGTTTAGTATGTCAGTATTTTTCTCAAAAACGTGGTTGCCTGAGGTCTTACAGGATGAATTACGGAGACTATTTTAAGTACAAAAGTTTTTGCAGGCTTAGTTTTTGCAGGCTTAGTTTTCTTAAATCTTATCCCAATCACAGATAGCAAACTAGATAAACAAATTGTTTGTGTTACTGTTGGTAACATTTGCAGTGGAGACAAAGGCTAAATTTTTTGTGGTAGGTGGCACTACACAGTCACCATTGGTGTTTTTCTTCCCCTCTGCACTGCAGACACTGTTATCAGGGATGCACTGTTTAGTGAACAAAAATGTTGCTCAAGAGGCAGAACAGTTAAAACCTCCTGAAAGCTCAGAAAAGCTGCTAAGATGACCATGGTTGGTATTACTGTGATTGTTTCAAAACTAAACAACCCAGTCCCAGTTACAGGAATCAATACTAAAAATGCCTGGTCTAAACTGATCATTGTCTGAACTTCCTCAAAACTTAATGTTTATGAAAAAGAAAGCAATTTTTCTGAGAAGTATTACACACAGAGGGGAGTAGGGTGTTATTTGGATATATGACATCAGTAGCTCCCATAATTCAGGATTAGTTAGAGATTACATATTTTGGTGACCTACTGAGATGCTTGGATGTCTTGGGTAGCACAAATTTAAGACTACCTCCTCAGGCCATAAGGGGACCTCAGTTGACTATACCCTTGCTCAAGCAGCAAATTAACACACAGTGATAGGACCTGTGATCTGGATCACCAACAGAAATACCACAGGAGAAAGCACTTTGTAACTTCAGTGTGAATCCAGAACCACAGAAACTCCAAACTTGATGTGCATTTTTCACTTGATTTTAGAATAGATGATAAAAAATTTTGGGATCAGAATGATACATAGTTTTGACTCCTTCCATAAATTTAATGAGAGGATCTCCTGAGGAACCTGTATCTTCATGCTAGTCAGATGTATTCCTGAGAGGTAAATAGATTCAAATAATCCTTCATGCAAAAAAAAAAAAAAAAGTTTAATATTGACAAACATATGACATACGATCAAAAGGCTATGCTACATAGTTAGCTGGATACACTGAAATTGAAATTTTATGGATGCTTTATGAAATCTGTCATCATTATGCCTGCCTTTAGACAAATAGGCTAACTTTTAATTTCAGCATTCATTTCTGTATAGTGATCCTATATATACATATTCTGAAGACCAAGCAGTAAATGCAAGGTACAAAGTTTTCTTCTCAGTGTAAGCTGAAGGGCCTCTGTCCTGTTTGCAACAAAACACTCCTCCGAAAACATTCTTTACAAATGCCAGCTAAGCCACAAATCTTTCAAGCTACAACTAAACAAATACCAAAGAACAGAAAAACAACAAATATACTGGTCTCCAGAATAAGAGTTTACTGCTTTTGCCACCACATGCATATCTGTTGTGGTTTAACCTGGCAGGCAGCTAAAACAACTGCACAGCCATTTGCTCATGCCACCCCCTGCAGTGGGATGGGGAACACCAAAAAGAAAGGAAAAAAAACCCAAACAAAACTTAAAAGTCATGGGTTGAGATAAAGACAGTCTAATATGACAGAAAAGGAAATGATGATGAAAATAATAATAATAATGAATATACAAGTGATGCACAGCACAACTGCTCACCACCTGAAAACAATGCTCAGTTAGTTTTCGAGCCAAACCGCCTCATGGACAACTCCCCAGTTATATACGGAGCACGATGTCATATGGTATGGAACATCCCTTTGGCTAGTTTGGGTCAGCTGTCCTGGCTGTGTCCCCTCCCAGCTTCTTGTGCACCCCCAGCCTCCTCCTTGGCAGGGCAGTGTGAGAAGCTGAAAAGTCCTTGACTGCTTGGCAACAACTAAAACATCAGCGTGTTATCAACATTATTCTCATCCTACATCCGAACCACAGCACTATACCAGCTGCTAGGAGGAAAATTAACTCTATCCCAGCCGAAACCCAGACACTGTCCTGAGCAAGTCCAAAACAAAGCTATGCATAAACAGTAAATGACAGTAGTAGGAAAAAATAAAATGCAGTGATTCATGCAAAAAAGCTTACCATTTGGTGGGTCTCGTCTTTTTTCTGTTGAAAAAGAAAAGGAGTTATTTATTCATAGGTATCACAGGAAAAATTCATTCTAAATTTTCAGTTTTAGTGAAGCTTTCAGTGACCTTGAACATAAACTTAAGAATCTATCAATATCCTTAAAGCCTACTTGTGCAGTTGAAACAAAGCATTACAGAACAATAAAAACCAAATCTGAGACAATAAGCACTGATTTCAAGTGAGCAAATCGAGCAGGAGTAAGAAAGAGCTACTGAGCTGGTTTCAGACATTTTGACTCCAAAGTAAGGTGAAATATTCAAAAAGCAGCTGTTTTGGTACAACCTATCAAATGAAGATTTTTGAAGCATTATACTTTCCGATTGCCTCTGAGTTAGACTGTTCCTTCATTTTTTATTTGAAATATAATTAGCACTTTTATACAGTATTGTTCTCCCACAGAACCTAAAATATATTATAATTATTTTTAGTTTTATGCAAAGAGAATAGGACACAGAGGGGCAAGACACTTGACCTATGTTATCCAACAGGTAAATGAATAATAAGGAACAGAACCAGAATCTCCTTAGTACTAATTGATATTCTATTCACAACAGCGAACTGTTTCACAGAGCATAAAGAATTTGGCTTGATGATTTCAAATGTGGTTGTAAACATGTCACACCTCAGTACTCTCAGGCTATAATAATACGTTTTCTTTTAAAAGAGATTTCCTTCACTTATTATTAATCCCTATCCACCACAAATAACATTTACCTACCCTGCAACTGTCCTTCAAAACCCCCAGTATGCAGTTACGCTATTTGTGTACCTACACACACTCTTAACAAATTTTGATTTAGCAGTACCCATATTGGCAAGCAGTTTGTCATCTCACCACACCAAAAAACATGGCTCTAAGGCAGGCTGTACAGCGCTCCCTTTCAGATCTGGAGTATGTGAAATCTAACAGGGACTCCTCAAGAGTTTTGTATTAAGAATTTCTAACAGACATGTTATTTTTCAGAGAGTCCCAGAAAACCACCTAACTTACTATATTTTTCCAGACACAAACATGAGGGGAAGGGATAAGGTGCCTCCACAGAGGGTGCTGACCTTATCCTAGCAATATTTAAAAAAAATCTACAATTTTAAGTGTGCAAGGCAAGTCAGCCTCCTATCAGTCAGTTGATCTTCAGGTAGGAATAAAGAACCTGTTAAGGTCATCAAACCTTCAGAAGAAGGGGACCAAAACCCCTTGAGAACCAACTTTTGCTGAGCAAGCCTTCTAAAGACAGACAGTTGCCTCTTAGCTCACAGCAGGTTACTTTTAGGCACAGAGGTGGAGAACCTCTCCAAGGGTGCCTCAGCAAAAAGTATAATGCTGCCCTTGTATGGCTGAGTGCTTGGCATGTGGAGAAGACATGTGTGTGTACGCACATTAACATTTCTGGGGCAAAATAATAAAAATAAAAACTAATGGTACCTACGTGCAAGAATACCCAAAGTGAGAATGTATTACACTGGCAAGCACTGAGGAGAGAAACACTGTGTTAACCCTGCTTACCAGGGGAACTATTTAGGATCAGTTTAAGGAGTCAATGGAGAGATTATTTAAGTAAGTCTACCAGAGAAATTAACTAATTATCGTAATTTCTTCCTAACATAAGGTTAAGAATTTAATTGACTTTAAAAAAAAATAATCAGAATTTAGCTAGATGAAAACCAGTGTGATATAAAAAGATTATGAAAACCTGTCAATAATTCTTTCTCTGCCCTTCTCCCTCATTCTCTTCTCTATTAGATATTTTATACATTTGCAAGCTTTTGTACTTTCTCTGTTTGGAACCAAACTTTCACCTCTCTGGAACTCCAGATGCACTTACTCAGAAGTTGTCTGTATGCTGGAGTGCATTTCATGCTGAATGAGGAAGAGCAGAATACTGTTGCCTCTTCTTGCAGCCGTTAGACAGTATTTTGTGTACTAGTCTTGACACCAAGACATAGTTCTGTGAGTCAGAACTGCTGTTCTTGCTACCTTCCAACAACATAAGATTTCCATAAGACTCCTGGAAAAGTCTCCTAACAAGCCCTGAATGGTGTAACAGCTGCTAAGTGATCACATGGAGCACTCAGTTCAGCTGAAAGCACGTCAGGTGGCATTGCTATGAAATGAAACATATTTTGGAAGGCATGGGAGTAAAAAAATCCCATTAAAACAGAAAAGCATAAAAACTACCAGACTATTATGTTTGTATTTGAGAAGTTAAGATGCATTAGAATACACACACAGTTTATATATGCATTGTAAATAATACACAACTTTTATATATGCCTTATATATAAATATAGGTATAAATTAATATATGTTACATAACCATTTATATATATATAAGAAAAAAAAATATATAAATACCAACAACATATCAGCTTTGACTTGGGCAAGTGCAAAGCCTGTTATTTTAGAAGCACAATTAGATACAGTCGCATCAATGACAAATACAGAAGTCCATCTGGTGGCTTGACTAAGGAATCTCATTATTGTTTTCAATTCTTGTTTTGCAGCTCTTAACAACAAGAAAACTTGGAAGATTTTTGTTTTGTTTTAAATTAAAGTTATTTTCAAGTTGTGTTTGGGATGGGGGAGTTGTTTGTTTGTTAAAAGACAATGTATGGAGTAAGCTCATCCTACAATATAAGTTTGAGCACAAACCCCAAAATATTAGCTCAAAGAGTAACAAGAAAAACTTGTGTGGTCCTGTGGAAAAAAAAAACAAACCTTTACATGGAAGGACATCCTGTGAACAGGATGTTTGACTGAACCACTGTTTTCAAAGTTTGCCATGATCAATAATGCAAACATATTTCCTCCCAAGTCATGTCTGTGCACTGCAGCATGGTGATTTAGGCACATAATAGAGTGAAAGTCCAGGAACAAGAGATGCAAGCTGATACAAGATTACTTTCACACAACAAGTATGAAAAACATTATTAGTACCATTTCTTAATGACCCCACTTCTTATTCTAATTCTGAGTAGAAGGAATCTTAAAGAAACCATTTAAGCTCCTGGAACAAATACTCTGCATCTGAGTCACCATCCCTCAATGAAATCCAAGGAAATACACATACAACACATAGGTTCCTAAGAATACTTGCAAGGATGGCACTCCAAGATGAGTGCTTCCTTCCTTTACATTAGTCTGCACTGCACTGCTAGTGCAATTCAATTCCAGAATGGACTACAACAACCCATCCTGTAGCTTGAACACAAATCCACACTACAGCTTACAGGAAGCCTGAGCACATCCACACGTTCCCATCCTATGTTTTATATCACCTTATTCTTCATGGACATATGGCTGTCAGATAGGCAAGTTGTTTATGGGCTCCCTGGAAAAGGACCAAGACAAGATGTGTAGGAAGCCTGAGCTCCCTTTAAAACACTGACCGTGTTCATAAAGCATCTTGCAGCTGTGCTTCAAACTGTCCTGTGCTGCTAAGGACAGTATAGGCACATTATGTCTTCTGTTCTTGGCCTCCGCCAAGATCACTAGTTTTGAATAAAAGATATTTCTCTACTAAACGCGGGACCAATGCCAAAAATTCATTCACATGAACTACTGAACATACCAGATGGTAAAATCTTTGTTACAACCCACTTGGGCTGAATTTAAACAAATCAGTTATAAACAGCCTAGAGCTAAAAGAGGGTTTAGTCAAATGTGAAAAAAGCTTACAGAAAGATTTCTGGTTTTCCCACTGACAGCTTACCATTTTTGCTTTGTCCTGATCTGTATTTTCAAACACCACAACCTTGGAGTCTTAGCTTACAAGGAAACTTAGAGCAAGGAGCATCAAGTTAAGTTATTCCAGAAAAATATTTTTGCACAATAGAGAAAAGAAGTACAATTTAGTAACACAATTACTCCTAAATATAAATATAGCAGTAGTACCTCGAGTAGCTTTCAAACATAGAAGTAGCTTCCTGCCTCCCCCCAAAACAACATAAACAAGCCTGAATTTAAGATTAATTTGAATATTTACCAGATTTTCTCTGCCGTCGTCCAAGTAAATCTGTTACTGTTTTGCGGAATAGTTTAGCTTCTTCTTCATTAGCAAAATTAAGACCAACTTGACATGTCTGAAAAACATTAATATTCCCCCACCCATGACTAAGAAAATGTTTCAATGGCTTTCTTAAATGTCTTCTTACACCTTCTGAAGGTATAATCAGAAAAAAAATCATCACTGCTAATTTGGAACCAAGACTTAGTGAAACTTTCTATCTTAGGAATGTCTGTCTACTAATCAAGTTTCTAGAGATCATGGCTAATAAAATTGAGCAAAATCTTCTAGCTTGAAATCAAAGGGAGGAGAGGAAAATTTGTGTTTAAGAATATGATACTTCACAAACATCATCTGCAAGTCAAAATGGAATTTCATTAAAGGGGGTTGAAAATTAACAACTGCATTTTAGGCTTCTGTCCTATGGATTACATTTTGTCGTTGAGATACAAAAAAATCCTTTATAAATAAGCTTAAAAAGCTTCAAGGAACACAGGAAATATACTTTTATAAATAATTTACAGAATAAAATAAAACCCTCAGTTATAGTAAAAGAAACTACTGTTCAAATAAAAAGCATTTTAAAATAAGTATTCAAAGATGTTGAGACTCACATCTCCAGCAAAGGTATGAAAATATCCTTTAGGACTATTATATACAAAGTTATTGTACAGCTCCTGCTCCCACAATAATTTCCCATCCTGAAAAGAAAAAAAAAAAAACATTAAAAACTTAAATGAGTTGCAGAATTTAACAACTTTCACCGTAGAACCTAGTAAGAGTTGGAAGCTGCAGGGTGTTAAGCATCTACCTTGCTTTTAACTCAACAAATGAGCTCAATCAAAATCAGAATATACCGGAACTTGTGGAAGAGCTGTGGAAGACTATTCCCATGAGGTCACTGTGTTCTGTTCAAATTCCTGGATGTTTTCAAGAAACATCCTTCAAATTCTACAATCCTGCAATAGTGATACTGGGAGCAGTAATAGCGACCAGTGGCAGGAAGACAGTGATAACAGCAACAGCAATAGAGACTTCCATCTTCTGTTATTATCTCAAGCTTGACTTGGAAACAATTAACTCAAAGGAAACAAAAATCTCACCTTTTTAAGAAGTTTTATATAGTGAAATGGCATTATAGTTCAGCACCCAAGGAACAGGTTTCTCACTAAGTCTAATAGTCAAGTGACCAAATCACAACATCAAATGCACGTGCCAACTGGCAATTCTGAACAAATCTGAGAGAATTCAAGCACTGAATGCTGACAGACAATGAGCTGTTCCTGGCCATAGAGCTAATGAGAAGTTTTCCAAAGTCTCAAAGTCAGTAGGACTTACGCTTCTCAGTACAATTTTTGTTATCAAAACACATCTTGGACACTTCATCCCTTAGTTCCCACTGTCTTGAGTGAAATATTATAATAGCACAAAGATCTTCAGTAGGACTGGATACATTGTGGAGGGAAAATAACCCAACTTATTTGTCCTGCAGTTGTCACATGCACTAACACACTAACAAAAAACATTGTTTCCACCTGTACAGAAGATAGCACCTATTACTATCATCCAAACACTAGTGGCACTCACTAGAGTTTTGACAGCTATCCATATCAGTGACACTATAGTAACTTTCAGTAGTTTGACTCTTCAGATCTGTAGAGGACAGCTTCTGTGAGCTGTAAGAAAATGGTATCTGATATTTATTTGCTCCATAAAAGCTGACATCTGTGAAAGAATTTAAATTTAGAATACCTGAGAAAGTTGCGCTTACCTATTAATAAGCACTGTAATCGCACCGCTTCAAGCACAACCATTTACTTAAGAATTTCTGTGAGCCTGTAAGTACAACCTATACTCATTCAATTCAAAATGGAGAATGAATACAATCAAGTTTAAAGAGTCTGAAAAAGAAAAAAAGATGCTTACCTTAATGTCAAATATTCTGATAAAATACGACCTCTGAGGATTGTCCTTTACAAGGCAAGCTACACCACAGCATTTCTTTGACCACATGGCATTGCGATCTGCTGCATATATTTGAACAACTGCTGAAGACATCGTCTAAGAAAAAAAAAAGTAACTATTATTTTTAAAGGTAAAAATCTCAAATCCTACATTTCATCTTTTATCAAAGCATCTCTTGATTTTGTTCCTTGTGCTAGGCAGCAACTTTGATGATTTCCCAGGTGATAACACAGTAAAGTTCAAATGACCCCAAATCACTTCCACACTTCGGATTTTTCACTTCTATGCAAGATTTAGACAGCTCAAGAACCCAACTAAATTTTTTTGTTCTTGCTCATAAAAATCAGCAGAGACTTTGCCTGTAAGAGGTAGACCAGTAACTATGGAGGTCACACAGAGAAGCCCAACTGTGCAACTAAATTTCTTTCTGTTCCATCTTCAAACAGGATAGAAATGCAATACTCAGGCTAGAACTGTAAATTACACTGTGCCTGGAAACACTCCCGGGGACTGGAATGCAACTGTCTACATGGTCTCTGGCATGATTTTAGCCTATGCCAACTAGCAAACTCCTAAAATTCTTGGGCACGGCTCGAGAATTCGCATGAGTATTCACTCATTCCCACTAGGCAACTTGAAATAGTCCTGTTTTCAAATTGAGAGAATTTACTAACAGATAAAGATTATTCCACATCAGATTGCTTCAGTCACTGGGAACATTCCTCAGCATATTTTCTAGTATATATGTGTCGTAGCTTAAGAGTTCAATGAGGGAAGGAAAATTGGAGCCTTTGAAGAATATTCATTTAGCAGCGAAGTCGTAAGGACATAAAGCTTAAAGGCTCTGTAATGGGACAGACCAGAGGCTATCTAGCCCAGGATCTACTCTCCAACAGCACCAGATGCCCAGATAAGAATGCAAGAATACACCATTACACTATGAGAGTATATCCTCAACGACTGACGGGTTGGAGCTCAAAGCTCCCCTGAGTCAACATACCTGTTTTATAGCACAGGTTGGGTTTTTCCTTTGTGAATTTATCTAATTACTTTTCAGATCCATGTGAACTTCTGGGCATCACAGTACTGGGCAGGATATTTCACAGTTCACTTATACATTCTGTGAATAGTTAGCTACTTTTAGATAAAAGTTTGCCACCTGCTAGTTTCAGCTGATTGTCCCTCCTCACTCTTACACTAGGAGACAGTGTTACGGGTTTCATAGTTGCCTCTCTATGCCGCATATGCTTTTATAGATATTTGTCACATCGCTTTGCCCTGTAAGTTCTCTACTGTTTAGGAAATGATACTAGTTTAAGTCATTCTCGTACCAAGAAAAAACCAAATTGTTCTACACTTTAATTAGCCTTGTCACTTTCCATGGCTCTTACCTTATCCCACTACATCCTCCTTTGATTGGGGATGAGACTAACGCTGTACGAATGCAGTTTGCTAGCCTTTTGAACATAGAGTCACAATAATAGTGCTTTCTGGTTTGTTCTCTATTTCTTTCCCTGTAAGTCAAAGAGTTTTATTTCCTTTTTTACTATGGAACATTAAGCAGGCGTTTTCATGGATCTCTTATAGTTCCAAGACCCTTCTGGATGGATCATATCTGATCTGACTAATGGGCTCCATATTAGGTTTTCCGTACCTGCTCTACAAGCATTACTTTGTCTTCATCAACACTGACCACTTGCTAAAACAGCTGACATCTAGAATGCAGGTATGCCTTGTTGCATTATAAGAATACCTACTAAACATCAATAACTCCCATGTCGCACGTTTCAACTGGTTTAAAACAACCAAAAGAGTAATCTAAGTTTCATGGGATTTTTTTTTTTAAATTAAAAAACCTTCCAATTTTGTTAAAACAGAGTCCAAGTAATATAGCCAGACTGCCAGGCACTCCTTGGGGAAGCTTTATAACCTTTGCCCAAGAACTGTGATGTAACTTTCACAAGTCAAGATATAATTCTGTTCCTCTTTGCAACTACATCTTAAGACTTTGTCAGACTGACAACTTTCTGGTAACCTACAGAAAAAGTTAAAGTATGACTAACTGATGGAAAGGAAGCTTTGCAGTTGCCTCTTCAAATGCTCTACAGCTAAGTGGAGAGTAAAACTTCTCTCCCTATAACCTATAGAGTATTATGAACAATTTAATCGTAACTGGACTTGTCAGATGTCCAGTAAAAAGGTACCTGTCAATTAGCCATACTACCTCAATGAAACAGCTGACATTAAGTTGCAAGTACAAGAGATACCACTTTTGCCCTTATGTTCCAGCAGGCAAAGTCTTAATTTTTGGCACAACTGGCCAGATTTTATTCAAAACTTCTAACAGCCTTTTCTCTCATTTCTCCAATATTACCTCATTGTTAAACCGATAATCTTGTAGACACAAGACAACAAAAGGAGCACAGGCAGGCCATTCTACAGTTGTAACAAAGGCATCACATTCAACCACAGCAACCCTCCCAATGTCCATGCAAGAAGCCTCCTCAACAAGACCAGCTCCACCAACCTCTCCCTAACAGGACTACCCACAGAAATTGGTGGTCTTGGCAGGAATTATGCAACTTAAATTCAAGGCACAGAAGACAGTGATCTGTGTCAAGAAAGGGCTTCCTATGCATTGCTTCCTATTGTATCTAGCAGCAAAACCACCAACTGGATTATGTGGGTCAATGAGTAACTGTCATAACTCAATGATGATTGCATACAGAACCCTGAACCAGCACCTACACTGTGTGTAGACAATAATATTACACAAAAGCAGTGCGTCCTCATTCTGCATAATCATAATAGATTTAATGTACACTTGGATACCCTATGAGTAGAGCTTAATTTACAAGATCGAGAACAATTTCACTGAATCTAAAGTAGGTGTTCTTTTGAGGCCTACCAAGCTTTGAGTTCCATTACATTTTAACTAATTCATTAGCATTGTGCAAATTCCTAGTGTTGACAGACTGTGATGAGGCTTTCACATGCCTTTCAAATTCTACCATTACAACAATATCTTTTTTTTTTTTTTTAATAGAAGGACAATACAGGAAAAAAATACAAGGTGTATTTTTGTGGGAAGGACAATAAAATCCAATTCCTTTTACTTCAGCCACTGTTCATGTTCATCATGCAGAACAGTGGTGCCATGCTTTACGCTACTCAGCTTCTGGAAGACAGGTAGCAATAATATTTAATCATCCACAGCCTTTGGAAATGTACAAACTTATAAGCAAAATTTAAAACGTGAGAAAATATACAAACCATAAACTTCATCTACTGCTATTCATTCTGAATCCTAGCCACATAAATTCAATTAAAAATAATTCAACTTTAATTGCAGCATCTGAGAACATTTATGCAAATATCATAATTTGGGTATTCTACTGCATTTTCTGAATGAGCATTCACTTTGTCTATTTTGAAGCCAATTAATATACCCAGCTCAGTTTCTCACAGCGTTCTTGAAGAGAATGTTGCATTTAAAAAGTATGGGTTCTTTAAAACTATATGTAAATATTTCTTCATAAGAGGTCACACCACCGATTTTTCAGATAGAATTAAACAGGACTGCCATTAAATACTCAACATCAATAGTGCATTTTTTCTGAGATCTAGTAAGTTGATTTGTTAGTTTAATACCTAAAGTTATTACTGTATTTTCAGAAGAAGGATTTTGAAGTTGGCACTACTACTTTGCTTAACAGTTTTGGTGAGGACTTTGTTCTTTTTATTTATCTCCATATTTGGAAAAGGTGCATAGGGGAAAGGAATAAGGTAACCCACCAAGAACTGATGAGCCATGGAGATGAGAATCAACCCCCCCTCAGTTCCCTTTATTTTTTCAACAGAAAATATCTGGCTGGAGGACATGCCATTGATTCCAGGGATGATGCTACTGGTGAAGCAACAAGTCTGGTGTTGTCAGCTGTACACCGGCTGCCTCACTGGCAGAGTTGGTCTCATCCTGGGACACGCATTCTGCAGGATCTGTGGTATCAACAAAAGGCTCATGAAGACACCTGCCCGCAAAAGGTAGCCACAACTAGTCATCGCACATTTGTAGAATGAGATCACAGCGGCCACTGGTAGTTTCCAACTGCACAGCAGATAGCTGTGTATTTTGATCAGCTTCTGGTGTGAACATTTTCTGCAGTAGCTCGTCAAGTTAATGACTTGCTGTAACTCAGTGTTTCTCAAAAACAGTAAAGCAAGCCAGAGACAGTGGTACACCTCACTACAAGAAAGAGCCATCACACTGGATTGCTTATGGTTGACATGGATTGTGAAAAGCTAAGAAATACAGGAAACTAAAACATAGCGAACCAAAAGTCACAACTTAGAGCAGTAGCAAGATTAAGGCTGTAAGAGAATGTTCAGCCACCTCAGTATACACCAGAACAGAAAGCATTTCAAGGCCCATTGGGATGGTTTTGTGTAGTGTTTATGTGCAGCTGACAACTGCTTGTGATGCAAAGATCAAAGACTCATAAAATGACTTTGGTTGGATGTGAACTCTAAGTCTTGCTGTCCAACCTACCGCTCACAGCAAGGGTAATTAAAAGCCTGGAGTTCAAGTTGCTCAAGGTCCCGTCCAGTTAAGTTTAAAGGCTGTGAAATCACCTCTGGGGAACCTGTTCCAGTGCTTAATCGCTACCATTTCAGTGCTTGTAAAAATGCAACTAAGTTTAATGTATTCTTCTAATGGTTTAGTATTGTTACATGTTGACAGTACTACTGAAGACACACTAGCAGTGATTTTCAATCTTTTTCTAATTTTAAGAGTCACATTTTTTCCAATAAAGGCGCAGAACCCTTCATATGTACAGAATTTAATCACACATGACAGGTTGGCTTTTCTTAGTTATCCTTCCCAGCCTCTGGAACTATCTTACAAATAAAACTGGGGAAAAAAAGACCTTGCCCTGTAATGTAAGAATACAAGTAGTAACAGTTGTTTCCAAGCAGAGTAACCTCTTGAAAGAACACTGCCTGCAGGTTCTTCACAAAGTCAGTCTTTTCCTTAAAGTAAACATGTGGAAAAATTGTCGTGATCAATACTATAGCTGGTGAGAAGGTACCTGTGGCAGCTATTTTTTAAGAGCTACTGTGGTGAAAAACCCTATTATGGATAAGCCAACATGCTGAAGTCTGACCAGGTGATGCTGGATGTTCCCGGGTCACTCATTTCTTCTTTGATACAAGACCAGGAAGATAGTCTGCAGTTTGCTTCTAGGTTGACTGTTCAAGAATAAAGGGCTGTTGCAATTCATTGACATTAAAACAGTTGTAAGTCTTCTTTAGACAGCAGGGTTCAGGAACAGAGGCATGCTAATGTCAAGTACCACTTCACTGTGGAAAACTCTTAGTGAGGTGTAAAGCTAATCTTGACCACAAGAAGGACAGGAAGCTTCAGTACCAAGGCAATCTCTAATAGCCTAGCATTATCTGAGTCATGGAAGAAGATATGGAAACTCATTAAGATTCATGAATGAGAAAGACAAGAAGCAAACCTGAGAATAAAGGGTAGCTAACCCTGTAAAAAATTAAGAATAATCCACAGAAAATCAGACAATTATTCAGAACTCTGTGCCTGACATTTCTTTCTCTAGATTACAAGTATTCTGCAGAAAAAAAATGCTAAATGTAGCACTGACCAATCAAGCAGAAATATTGCTTGAAATCTTAGTTTATCTCAAAAAAAGCTTATGTTTATGCAATTACACATTTAAGTGTCAATACTCATAAATTTGTGTTATTCAAAGTAAACAAAATCGGAGTTAAACAGCCATAGTAACCTTCCTATTGTATCTTCAGTGTCATAAATATATGGAGCTTCCAAAAACATTTCTGCAATGCTCAACACAGCTATGCACTTTCTCTGATCGCTCGCAATACAGAAACATAAGCAAAACCTGCTGCAGGGACCAGGCGCTGAAACCTCCTCACCTTCTCAAGGGAAGGCCTTCGGTGGCCTACACAACCAAGCTCTGCTGTCTCCTTCCGGCAGTTTGATTTCCCTTCTGCACAGTGGTCCCGTTTCAAGAGAAAACGTAGCTATTTTCTTGGCACTGAGGATGTCTCCTGCCATGTGGGAACAGTGTGTTCCCTTCCTGCTAGGAAGGGCTGATAACCCACCTCCAGGCTGAACGTTCTCATCACCACGCTATCCTACAGAAGGCACGCACCGCCATCTCCTCCAACCATGCTGTTAAGTGAACTGCATAAGCCTGCCACTATTCAGATGATCCCTAACTAATGAGGCCACATAAACAACATGCAAGTATGCTTTCCTAACAACTTCCACATTATAAGTAGCAGAGGCATTCGCTAGAGCAGACAAAAGTACTTCCTAGCACTTTCAGAGAAACTTAGAAAACTTGAGTTTAATCAGATTCGGAATCCTACAGTATTTATTAGCATATAGAGTAGGCAATCCAACCCTCTTAAGCGTGGGTGTCTAGTATGATGGTTTAGGTGCAATGCAGGCATAACAGCAAGAAATATGAACACAAATCAACACTTTCACTAAATTTTGAAGGCCTCAATAAGTATTCACAACTGTCAACTTGTAATTACTTACTTTTGGAGTTTTAGACAGGAATGGATGGTCCTACCAAGAAACAGCACAAGGAGGCAGAAAAGACTAGTGATGGCTAAAGGCAGACTTTGCTTCATGCTGACACCTTCATCTGAAGGACCACAAGGATTATGGCCCCAGACAAGAGCAGAATAAGTACAATAGATGCATTAGACTGTCTTTTTAGCCTTTTCCCCCTTAAAAACAGTGGATCTGGCTATTTATGGCTACTGCATCCTGCACAAAAAAAAAAAGTGTGATTATAGTGTCTTGATAGTACGCACACACTTTTCTGTAGATAAAAATACCTTTCAAGAGCTCCACAATATTTGGCTACGAAATCAGATTTTACTAAATTAGATTTTGCAACTCTCAGACTGGCTTACAATTTTTGTCTTTGTACCAGGTTGCCTCCAGGATCTTCACAAATGAGTCCAACATGTGACAGTGTTTGTCTACTAATGATTTGCATACTTCTTTATTTGCAATTTGGGTAAACTGTGATTACTTCAATTTTTAAAGCAATTATAGCTGTTAAAAGGTACATTTGTCACATTACTAATAATCTGATCTTTAAAGACAACTGTGTATTGCAAAAAAGTTATCTTCAGATGCTACAGACAAGGTTTTAAACTAGTTTCCCATAGAAAGAAGAAATAAAGAACTTCACAAGTTTGCTGGCATATTTCAGTAAGTGAAGCAGCTGGAAACAATCTTCTAATTTTAATGCCATTTACAGGACATTATTTTCAGAAGAGGGACCGATTGCTCCACAGACAGTTAAACTAAAGCAAAATTTCACATTATTTGACAGAACTGACATAAGAGAGCCTTCTGTAAATACCCAATCACATTAGAAAAGCTTTATTTGGTGCAAGTTGAAAAATTACTCAGCTGAAGACACTGAGGCCTCACCCATTCTACTGCTTGTGAAATTATTTGCTACAATCATCCACACTGTTCAATTTTAAGCTTAAAGCTTGCTTTTAATTTCTTATTTTCCCATGATTGCCCACTGATTTAAAAATGCACTATGCATAAACACTAAGAAATTAATGAGTTTTCCCACCTATACATAAAGTTAGGCTATGCTAAAAATAAAGCCATGGCATAGGAGATGCTGCCTTTTTTTATTTGAAGGAAAAATGAAAAGAGGAAGCAAAAAGCCACTTTGGGTATTTCCTATCATTTTTGGAATATGAGTATCCCAATCTAAGTTAAAAGACAGTTCTACACAACACATAACCCAAAACATTTAAGGAATCAAGGGACCAAAACTAATTATAAAAAAAAAAATTGTTAATACCCAAGAACAGATTCCCTGCCTTGTTCTGATCAGCACACAAGTCAGCTGCAGTGTCCTCACTGAAGATCTTTTACTGATGTGGAGAAGGTACCAGTGATCACTAAGTGATGTTACAGCAAAAAAAGGATGAAACAAGGGACTGCTGTTTAACAAATCTAAACTGTAAGTGTGCTCATCCAGACTTAAGTCTGCAGTTGTCTAGCAAAGCGATCCTTCACTCCTAATCCTTTGTCAGCCAGTTACAGAAAGCTCACATTTTTCTGAGTGTCTTCAGACACACGTTAATTTACATTTCCAGTACCTCCCAGAACCCCCAGTTGAGCCAGAGCTGGCCAACTCCTTTCAAACACTCATTGCTCAATTGTGGATCACAGGAGACCAACAATTAAGATGTGGGTAAACAGCATAGCATATAAAACCAAATCAGACAACACATGATTAAGAGACATGCTTTTATCAGACACGGAATAAAGATATTTTTAAATCCTGCAACCTCAGTTCAGACAACACATGCAAGACTTCAGCCTTCCAGAGATATGACATAACCATAACCACAAGCATGCTTCCAGATTATGATATTCCAAGCTATCTCACCTTAACAGATCATTTACCAGATGACATACACAACCTGGGGGTTTCATTGATGAACCAGCTGAGCACCGTCACTTCCTGTTTACCTGCACAGCATCCTTAGTAGCTTACTCAGCTGCCTCTCACTGCTTAACACCGCTGAAATCTTGGCTGGCCAGAAAGCAGCAGGCACATGACAAAACGCAGTTATTTGTGCTCTGTTGTTAAAGTTATACATTTAGTTACTTTCAGAACAACAAAGTGTGCTGCGCACAGGCCAGCCACAAATTTCTCACTGTCCTACTGCCAGGAAGCAAAAATTCTCACTAGAGAAGAAAGACATTTTGTTTTGCAGTTCCACTCCCACCCTTTGTTGCCTCCCAAGACACTCAGAATTAAGGCATAGAACGCTGTTCCTTTTCAAGTTCAGGGAATTTTTAGATGAAGTGTTTAAGTCTACCTTTCGATTCTGGACTATTTTAAATTAATCAAGACTCCCAAGACTAGGATGATCCTTATACAAATACAGCACTGTACAGATATGTAGATTAACTGTTTCTGAAAACTATGTTTCATGGTCATCCACAGAAATTGCAGATCAGTGTTTCAAGCCATACAGCTTCAAGGCAAGAATCATGAGTTTCATGGCAACCCATGGGATAAAATTGAAGCTCGAATCTGTTTTGTCCTGCTCCATTGCCTATTCAGCTATAAGGGAAACCAGATCCTTCGACTCAACATTCCCTTCTACCAGCAACCCATTACCTTCACGCACTAAAGTCCTCTTTCTTCAGCCTTCACCAATCATTCCACTTTCTTTGCAATATCATTTTTCTAGATGCTACATACTAGTTCCCTATTCAATGCAGGTTCTTACAAGCATATCCTCATACCCACTTTGAACATATGAGAGTGCTTTGAGAAAATATGTTAGAATTCACACCCTTATCATCCATAAAAAACAGAACAGGCTTGTTGAGGTCAATTTTTTGTTTGGTTGTGTGTTTTTTTGGTTTTTTTTTTAAAGACTTAGACTCACTGTAGTTCTTCAAAGACCCACTTAATGGTCTATATCATCACATTCACAAGTAAAAATCTTCAGAACAAGTTTGATTAAAGAAAGGATGTGAAGCATAAGCCTCAGGAATTCCTGATTTATCCCATGTCTGGAACACTCATTAAATGAGCACTTGAAAATGCTCTTTAGTATCTACTGGTACTCCCAGGTCTAGATTTAACAAAATAAAAATAAAAAAATGAATAGATGCTTTGCAGAGCTGAGGTTTAGGTGAACTTTTATAATCTTTACACTTGAGGACAGAAAATAATAAGGAATTTTGACTTCAGATACTTAAAGAACACGGAAATAAAACAGCTTTAATTGTTTTAAAAGAAAAAACTCTTTTATAACAAAACATTACTTATGCCAACATAGAACAAAGAACCCCCTTCAAAATTAACAAATTTGAGAAAAGGCTATTAAAAGTAAAACCTCTTTGAATAATAGCCAGCAACTGGTCTCGCAATCCTGTATAAAACTTGTGTCCTGTCCCATAAAGCAGACTCAATCCACTTACATAAAGGTACTTAGAGATGCAACCCCCCTCACACATCCACTGTGCCACAACTCAACATGTTTAATTCCTCCTTCAGCTGCTCATGTTCAAGCGGAACACTTATGATAATTCAAGTCAGATATAAGGAAACTCATAACTGTACATAAATTTTTTTTTAATATACCAACAACTGAGTCTGCTATGAATAAAGTTATTCCCAGTTATAAGTCTTAAAAAGTAGATATATTATGGGGAAAAAAATAGCATGAAGATGTAGTAGTTACATGATCCCTGGCCATATTCAAAGCTCGTTCCAGGAATACAATGCTAAAAGCTCTTTCGGAGTAGAGGACGTACCTAATAGTGAAAGCATCAGCTGAATGTTTGGAGGACTGCTATTTTTCATTTAGCTCTGGCAACAGCCTGTTGCATGATGTTTGTGTTTATTTCCCCCCTGTACCTCAGTTTACTCATCTGTAATATGGAGATATGGACCTCTACCTCTGTAAAGTGCCTTGAGACCTACTGATAAAAAAGTATTATACTACCACAAACAGAAATCCATTATTTTTTGGGGGGGTGTAGGGGGTGTGTGTCTACATTAACCTTTGCTATTAGCAGAGAAGACAAGACAGTTTAATTTCCACATCACTAGTGTTAATTTTCTCCCCAATGCATGATCATTAATTAATACCCGATAACCTGGTCACTGTTGACTGTTTTAGATAAGGAAATGGAGAAATTCTTTTACCATGAGAGATGCCCCTTGAGTAAAGCGACATTTACCACGGCTAACAGTTACAATTGTCACTGCCTGTATGGGCTCCTTCTTTCTAAGGCCAAAGCACTGCATTTACCAATACAACTTCACATAGTGGTGCTAATGAGCAACCACAGGCAGAATTGAGGAACAGAGGCAGTGGTGATGTTCTCAATCTTTTATTCTTAAATATTCATATGTTTGAATGGGTCAGAACAAAAGCATCCCCACCAAAAAAAAAAAATTATAATTAGGTCTCCAGTACTGTTGTGTTCCTGTTCATAACTTGTGAACATTTTCAGCAGCAATAACAAATCCGCTACATGAAAAGTTAAAAGTATGTACCAGCCTGAATTTACAGATAATGTAAAAATTATTTCACTCTACTTACAACAGTGCTGAAGTAGCACTAGATCGATCTTGTGTGAGAAACAAAGCTTACAATACATATTTACAATATTTATTTGATCAATACAAGAGCTTAGAATCCATAAAGTCACATCAATATAACTTTAACACAAACACAGTATCTTAAGATGTTTTAAAAACTCTTAGGACAGAAAATATTTGTTTCAAAGAACATTTAGAAGAAACATTAGGTCTGAAATGAACCTTTACTCTTTTTGGTGGGTATAGTCTGAATTAATGAAATACCACAAGTTGAGCCAAAGTAGTAACTGTAATGAAAAAGATCTTAAGATAGCTTGCTTTTGATCCCAGTGAAAATGAAATGCTGAAAACAATCAATCTGTATTGCACTGGCAGTCCAATCAGCCAGTATCATTACCCTAATCAAGCATCAGATTTGAAGCATTACATGCTTCAGTTTCTGAACTATTTTTCTGCAAGTCTCTGAATCTGTCTGGAGCTGACAGTGAGGCTAACATGCTCAATGTCAGTGGTTCTTGCTGCTTGGGAAAACTGGCAACAGCCTTACTGTCAGGTCAAGTGTTTGTCACTTTTCTGAAAGCCTCCGCTTAAGCAATGATAAGTTGCAGTGCTTTTATGACAGTCTAAAGACAGCAGGTATACCATTACACCACACGAACATAATAAAAGTGTTCATTAATACTGGCTGTAACCATTAAACAGGAAAAAAAAAAAGGTTATTATAGAACCATAATATGGTTTGGGTATGTCATTAATAATGACATACTGATTATTTTTTTTCAGATGTGTAACTTAAGCCCCAATGACTGAAAGAAGGTACTCCTTGTCTAAACAGACACTGGGTTTCCAGTTTTTGTATGGATATTCCCTTCCTTTGTGATCAACCAACTACACCAATTGCTCTGAGCACCTGAACAGCCTCAATCTGTAAGCACAGAAACAGAAAGCTCTTGATGTTGAGTATATGACAGACAGCATCAGTCCCAGGAGTACAGAGTTTAGAGAAAACAAGCTAATTTCCCCATTAAGACAGAGTTCAAGAAAAATGACACCCTACACAAAAGACTTGATATGAGTCTAGAAATTCCAGTCTCCTGGAAGAAATAATCACACGAGTGGGACCTACATAGTAGTAACGCATTAATAGGTTGCTAGAGGTTCAGCATAGTAAATGCTACGAACATCGGATTAAAGTTTGTATAACTGGGTCCTCAAAAGATCTAGGATCTATTAAATTGTTTACCAGAAACTTCAACATTGTGATACAAACACTGACGATCTTCCTGCAGGAAGATGGTGATGGGAGTGTGCCAGTAACACAGCTAGACCTTGAGCAAGTCTGGAGGGAAAAAAAAATAATCTTGATTTCTTGATAGTTCAGAATCCACTCCTCAGAACATGGACTATTTACAGAAGATGAAGCAGATTTACAGAATAAATTGAAAGGCTAGCCAACTTCACTGATGAAAGCGTTCCCATAGAACATTTGTTATTCACAAGCGCATCCTTCAGAAGAAGGCCTCTGCCATCCACCATGTGACGTGCAGTATGATACATAACTTGCCAGTTTTGTTAGCTGATGTGGAACTAAGATCTCTAAATCTGCCAACCTTCACATAAAAGCTTCAGTTCTGCGACAAACACTACAGTCCCCTGAAGAATCCCGGAGTCAAAAGAAGTGACATGTCAGTCACCTCACCTCAGGACCAGGTTACTCTGACAAACCAGGGTACCACACCACACTTCAACGAAGCACCCAAAGCAGCTGAAGTGAAAAACCAGCCTTGATGATGCCTGGCAGACCTTCTTATTTATGGCTGGTTTGTTTATTTGGAATAAGCCAAGTATGTAACACCCTTTGCTAATTTGGACTTGCATCATAGTGCTATTGTCTGTATGTGGTGACCTTGGAGAAGTTATTTCCAGTGATACGCATATTGGTACTGCGTCATTTCATTGCTAGAGCAATTATTGCAGCCAGAATTGACATGCAAGTCACCATCCTGAAATTAAGACTAAAAGCACTTAGCTTCTGAATCCATGATGGATTGTTCTCTCCCTTCTATTCTGAAGCAAAGGCTACCTGCTGTGGGAGAACTGCTTGTACAGCACCAAGCATGTCCAGGGGTCCATCTCCTGCCAGTGCCAACTTACAGAAGCAGACATTGGGAAAAAATACGGCTTGAGGGGGAAGAGGAGATCACAGGAACTAAGGGGGGTGGGGGGGGGGGGGGGGGAGGGGCAGGGAGATAAAATAAAAACTTCAGGTAAGTGTCTACAAAACTGAGGAATTTAAACACTATCTAACAGATCTAGTGAATGTGGAAGACAGAACTGAAAAGGTTCCTGAGCTCACACCTTTACATCCTAGACAGATTCAATGATTAAGATGAGACACCAGAACAGAGTGAGTATGTGATGATTAAACTATCGTTAATTACACTACTTCATGCCCTAGAACTGCCTCTGGAGCTCGAGTGGGAAACAAAGTGTTACATTTGAACCGACAGAAAACTGCTAAAACACTCCAAAATGCAGCTGCAGGGAAGATTCCAAGATACCTCAGCACATCCCTGGAGTCTCTGAAGATGCACAGAACTTTTCTTAAATCACTTCCAAAGTACTCATCAGAATAGAAGGCTCTAGACAGGAATTAAATTTCTTGGTAGGCCAGCACTCAGTAATCAAGAAGTACAGTAAGTGAAACGCAGCAGCCCTTAAGGTCACCCCTGCCGTACCTAATGCAGTCTGTAGAGCTACGGCTACAAGTTAGCCAGATCTCCTTACCAGAAGGCAAAATATTTTTTTTTTTCCTCCTGAAATTGGAGAAGAGGATCAGGAACCTTTTGATCCTTTGTTCACAATATGTCAGATGCACTTGATAATTTGTCCACTGCAGTAGGCTGTTACATGCACAGACACACCTTTGTCTGCTGGAAACTTCTAGTCACCTGCATTTTCTCAGGTTTCCAAAGGCAATTTCTAGGAGCAGAGAAGATTGAATTTTGTTGCTGGCAGGAAAACCAAGGTTGACTCTGGCTTGATGTCAAAGAGGACAGTTATGAGAACAGCAGCAGAGCTGACCCTTATTCTGTGATGTACATGCTATTGACAACGCTAGAACAACTACCTCACTTCCACCTGCCCACCCCCATCCCCAGCACTACAGTTGCTTTTTGTCTCCTGGTAGCTTTCACTGGTTGCACAGATATTAGTAACTAGGACCAGGGGCACTTTCTGGATCCGTTGGCAAGTGGTACAGTAGCATGCACATCTGCACAGAGGAACTCTCTCTCTCTCTCCTCCCAGCACAACACAAATTGGGGAAGGATGGCCCTACCCATACCATCTATTAGGAACTGTGTTGACACCATTCTATTCCCAAAACCATGCTCATTCATTTGGGTGAGTACTAGCTAGCATTACGCAAACCTGTGCCAGGAATGTGCCAACAAATTAAACACTACAGACAGTCACACAACAGTACCTGAGTTCATGCTACTGCCCTTCTTAGCATAAATATGTTAGCACAGCTGGCTGACAGACCAGAGGTGAGAGAAATGACAAGATGCATCCTTCTGCCACTAGGCTTCAATGTATCCTGGGTGGGTATCTCATAGTTTGAGACTGTCGGTTCTGGTTATCAGGGGTTATCAGGTTATCTGGTTATCAGGTATGGTCCAGACAGGTATGGCCAGTGTGAGGCATGGACAGCATGGTTACACAATGTGAAACTTGGAACAGCAGCAGGAACACTTGTTCCTCATCTAAGCAACCCTCATCGAAACAGTATGAACAGAGGACAGAAGAACAGACAAGATTTGTTGTTTACAAGCAGCAAAGGCCAGAGATGTTGAGGAACTCTGTTAAAGAAAAGTCTCAATGAAGTGAAGCACCAAGACAGAGACCTCCTAAATGACATAAAAAGATGAAGTGAAAACCATGACATGAAATAAGATCTACATCTCCTAGAGAAACACTTAGCACCAAATCCACCTTCATTCATCCTATCAAACAAAACTGTAATGCAAGTAGGTGTGTTGCATCTTGTACACGCTTGAACTAAGGCAAGAAAGGGCATGCTCTGCAGAGATACAGACATAGTAACAGTCACTCAAGTATATAAACATTGGCACCTAAATATCATATGGATGCATCTCTCAAAGACAAAACTAAATTATTTTTTTTTAATAGATAAGTGGTTTGTTGAATCACTACCAAATGCAAACAGCATTTTCTGTTGCAATGACACTTTAAAATCTTGAATAGTTTTAAATTCAAAGTTCCAGCTACACAAACTGAGAACAGCGCTAACAGTGCAGTGTAACACTTAGAGGCCAACATCGTTAACAAAGGTCAAAATGACAACGCCTACTGTATGGCAACAAAGTACTGGTTGATATAAAATTGAACAAAATTAAGTCCCAAACCTGTATTTTTTTGAAACTGTTGATTGCCAAGTTACTAAAAATAAAAACACTAATCATTCTGTGTGCCCAGTTACAAAATTACTTTCATACCTGAGATACTCTTAGCTACAGACTAAAGGCAAATACAGAAAACACAGCTCTGCATTTTAATTATTAGAAACTACTGCTTCCTTCTTTGTAAACACAAGGGGAAGCTTTTGCCCGTGATATTGCACAGAACACATACCACTACAGGATGTTCATAGTTTTCTTCCTCTTTTCAGTTAACCACAAAAATCAAGCACAGTTTTACAGAGAGAAGCCTATTTGGATGCCTTTGTGTATATTTTGTGTCATAAGCCAAGTGATGCTTCTATTTGCTTTGGCTGACTGAGGGGGAGTAAAGGAAAAAAAAAGTCTACTTACAAAGAATGACCACATCTTAGCTGTGCTCAGAGAGAGCTGTCACATGGTTAAAGGAGCAGGAAATAACTTGCAGTTCGCTCAAAGCAGGACTAAGCAATTCTGTGGTTTCAAATCTGAGCCTGTAGAGTTGCTGAAGCTGTATCTTCCAGTATACAGTTTCTTAATATAGCAGCTTATGAACTGGAGAGTCTGGTCCTCCCTGGAGGAGCAGCAGTGGAGGGTAGAGCAGTGCAAGAAGCCTGAGGAATATCATACTCTGGTTTTTGCTTCCCCCTCTCTTATCAACCAAAAGTTCTCTTTTCTGTAGCAACATTAACAATGACATTGTTCTGTAGCAACATTAACAAAGATGAAATAGGAGAGAAATGTGTAATGGCCATATCTCAGACTGAAGTGCACTCTGTGTATGCAGCAGCAAACAGCTGGCTATCGTCTCCTCTCCTCATCTCTTTCCTCATGCAATGCTCTGTTGAGTTAGAAGAATACAAACCATGTCTATCCCCATACTGGGTATGGGTAGGACTACATGTCTGATGAGACACAAAGTTCATCAGCAAGAACAAAGTACTTGTGGAACTGAGAAGTAAGGGGGTAAGGGAGCGGAGGGAAGAATAGTGAGGAGGAAAAGACTTCTACCTGAAGATCTTTGTGCAGATTATGGATGCAGGGGCTGAAGGGAAAAAGGAAGATCCTGGAAGCACTTGAGCTAAAGGAGGAAGAGGAAATAAGGGGGGGAAACCCTTTTGCTGGCACAGAAGGACAGAAAGTTTGTTTAAAAAAGAGCACGTGTGGTAAGAGAGTGCAAGGAGATCCTGATGAAAGCTGAGATACAAGATTCAGAGGACACAGGTCACTGCAGGACTTTAAAGCAAATCAGCATTATGGGGCTTACAAAAGAAATAGTGGTTAAATTGATTCCTAAAATATCATTACCAACTTTACAGTAATCTGCTGTATAAAAATCTTAAAGCTTTATTTTCTACATAGAAACTGAGATTCTTTTAAAGTCAACAAATTACTGCTTCTGTTATAAAATGTACTAAGAAGGTTGCAAAACATTTTACTTTATCTCTAACATAGAAATATATTAATACATCAAATTAATACTCATTTATTTTGTTATCCACAAATCACATCCAGATAAATAAATCTCTTGGCTGTCACCTTGAGGGAGGAGAAAGCAGTTACAATTTAGTGCCAAATTCCCGTATTCGAATAGTCTTGTTGTTCTTCAGTCTAGACAGTAAGACAGGTACTAGGCCTAGTTACTTAATACTCAGAGAATGTTACTTAGGAATCCATATTTTAACTTAATCTTTCTTGTAAATAATTTCACCAGGTGCTGGCTAACTTTTGGGAAAATCATCAATAACACTTGAAGTAAATGCATTTTTTAAAAGTGTTTGCAATCTTAGAGGCAAGAGCTATCTTTCCATAATTAAAGAGTTCAAATAATGAAATACAATTTTCTTAGCTTTTCAAAGAGGAGAATGCCACATTTTCTCTCATTAGGTTGGTGTTTCTCAAATTGCAGGCACAGTACCCTCACATACAAAATATCCCTGGTGAGCACAGATATGTTTCCATATAACTATACCACTCTGATGCTGCATAGTGGTGAATTAACAAGGGGAGATGGTAAAAGCAAAATACCACATTCACTTTGAAGGCAAATGAGAAGAATGCAGGGGAATTCTGAATTACACATAAAGTTCTGAAGAGGAAAATGATGCGTGAAACCATCTTACAGAAATGGAAACACGACCATTAGCAAGCCTTAATGTGATCTTTCAGCTTTAAGCTAGACATACTGGAGAACTGGAAAATGCACTAACACTGTTTCTCAGAAAACTTAAAAAAAGCTACCTTAGAGCGAGGACTTTAAGGATACCCAAATAAACAGTTCAGGGAAAACAGTCTCACCAAGGTGGGGATGCACGTATGAAAGCAAGTGCCTAAGGTGAGCTGCAATCTGTAGATCTGACAGTATGTCGTGGAGCTCCGTAACAACAGTTTCCTTGCCAGCAATGATCTTCTCCACAGAACATTTAGTCTACAGGAACTGAGTAATTAATTTAATGAACTTCTTCCAGAATCATATTGCTAACACAGGCATTCCAATTTGAGATGCCTTAAGTGTCACTCACTGCATAAACACAAAGTGTCAGGAAGATCATCTACCTTTAAGTCACAGGTAATTTAAAATATACTACTGAATTTGAAGAAAAAAGCAAGTTACCAGCTTTCTAAGAAAGCGTCCCTATGATTGTTTGCATTACATCTCTTCTTCCACTTGGCCCTTCTAGTACACCGCTCCTGTCACGTGAAGATCACAGCACACTTCAGGGTCTTCGAATTTACCTGCAACTGTCCCTGAAGGTAACTGCACACCTACTGTGCTCATTTTATTGGTTATCCAGGCATAAACAACATGTCTGGAAGCCACAGAAGTTAGCGTGGCAGTGTACCCAAGCAAATACCTTGAGAAACAAAACTATCGTGTACAGCATCTGAGTCATGTCCTGGTAGACTGGCCTGTTTAAAACCACACAGGAAGATACACTTCTAGTTCCACTAAATCCACTTTGTGTAATTTACTATTACAAATAAAACAAACTGGCCAATAAAAAAATCCCTCTGTGCCCAAGTAACACATAATGCCAACGTTTCTTGAAGAAATTATACCCTAATCTACCAATAAGCAACTCTGTCTAGTGCCCATGACACATTTTTGTTACTTCCTATGTTTTATTATCTCGGTATTAGGTCATGAAACCTTAAGCCTCCTGCACTATACCAAGTTTTATTTCTGTACTACAAAGATTCCTCAAGAGACAAGCCTATGAAACATGCTTACTGGAAGAGAGGACACCATAAATCTTACCACATGGCTTTAAATGAACAGCAAACTTTTTCTGATGAACTAAGTACTGAAAAGCTCACCAAACCCCATCTCCACAGCAGACAGCTCTGCCTATAAAAGGTCAATGAAAGAATCAAGCCTTTTGTCACATTGGTTAATGAACTACTGCAAAGTTCCTAGATAACACTCACTCATCTATGCAAACCACTTCAATGCTTCACTCCATCCATTCCAGCACTGAGCTAGGCACTGCCAGTGGCAATTGCTGCATTTGTTGGCACCTGCAGGCACTACTGACCAAGTTCTTAATTCCAGCACTACTAGGGACACTAACAGTAGAGCAATGAAGGTCATAAGAAGCTCTACAGAAAAGACAGGAAAGATGGGGTTTTTTTCAGGCAGAAGTACCAGAACTCCACCAAGAGATTTGAGATCTAAAGTTGTAACATTCTCCTTTATCATCTTTTTACCCTGAAGATGGATCTTATACATTATACTTGCTACAAACCAGGCTTATACTAAACCCTTGAGGACCCCGGAAGAAATGTTCGCAGAGGAAACACTCCAGTGATAAGAGATTCAAATTGATATTTGTAATCAGATAATGCAGAGAAATCACATTAATTCTTCAGTCAAGCAAGAAAAAGTAGAGTCTTTCCATGTACATATTTGCATGAAATAGCAGACTCGATCTTTATATTCTAACAAGAAACTACCTCTTCCTTAGGTGTTCTCCTAAACAAGTGGTATATGGACATCTTGGTGGAAATCTTGTATCAAAACATGACTGTTCATTAAAACTGTGCTCTTCTAAATTACTCCACCTGATTCTTAGCTGGAAGAACTGGTAAGTTACAACACAACAGCCTGAGACTACAATTTTTTTTTCATACTGTTGCATCTGCACACTACAGATTCCGGAGCACGTTATCAGGAGCATAAGTGGTATACTTGACCAGCTGATTAACTACAGAGATGCTATGAGACTTCTGGCACTTTGCTACCTCCAAAACAGAGAAAAGATCTACAAGTAGCTCAGAAGAGAATGCAAGAGCACTGAAGCCTTAATAGATTGAGGTACTTGTTCCAGGCCTATATTACTAGATCACCTGCTGTTTAGCAACACATAAGACTTCATAACAGAGATACACAGGGACTGAAATTTGTAGTAGGACTCACCCTGCATGTCAAGGCACATTTATGTGTCTAGCACATGAGCTACAAGCATGGTCAGGAGACATTTAACCACCACAGTTACTGAAGCAAAGACAGAAATTCAGCTAGTAATTGTTTCTATCTTAAGGTAAACTGAATAGGAGATTTAGATAACAGCCAGTGATGTCTACTGACAATGATGGGATTTTAACATCTAAATTTCTGTCTTTTACTCCTGAACCAAATCCCACACTTTGTAAATTGATGCTTTGTCTCAAATACATACAGCTATGAGATGCAATGCCTTGTAGAGCGTTCACACGTGGTCTCAAAACAGTTCTTGCCCATGGGTAAATAATCTGTTTACAGCATAGTTCACTACTTCAGCTTAACAGCAAGCTGTGAGGAAAACAAGCATGAGAAACACTTTATGATAAGTAACCCTACTGTAGGTACATGGATGCAGTTTGAGGATGATGGCTCAGCCAATTGCTCTGAAGAGTCTGATCTGACCTGCTCCTGTGAACACCAGTCTTGTAGGCACTGGTTTGGTTCAGAGAAAAACCTGTGTAATTCTCTCTAGAAGGGAAGATTATTGCTGACAAGTTCTTAAGGGAAGTGACTCCAGTGGATACTAATGAGGCATCCAAAGATATTATACGTCTTTTGATAGAACAGGACAGACCTCAAAAGAAATCCAGTCAAAACCCTTAATATTCTTCTGTTCCACAAGACCCTATACGTTACGCTTTGTCTTCTCCCTCTGCACCTCATTTAAAAACACATGCAAAGATGAGATAGCCACCACTGAACTTACTCAGTTCTTGCTATCTGTTCAAGAGAACTCCTTTACAAACTACAATCTCAACCTTTTTTCAACGTACAGCCTGCAGCATAAACTCAAACTGAAGAGTCCCATCACTTCCCAGCCACATGAAGTTGCCCATCACTCAGATCTGTAGTCCACCTTCAAGTCTTAGTTCATGCTGTTTTCATACACACAAGTAATCTTACAAGTCCTTTCTGGATAAAGCCTTTAATTCTTACCAATTAAGAGCTATAACTGCCATTCACATTTTTATTTTGTTTTATCTTAACTATTACTGTAATTTGTCCTTTGGCTCTGACATACAATCTTATTCTGGTCACATGCACTTTAAAAGCAGCCAAAAGAGTTTTCTTAGTTTCCTTGCTGTGTCACTTCTCTTTTTGCATTCCTTCCCAGTTCCTGTTTACCATATCAACCATGGCAAGATCTTACAAATAACAATCTATTCCTAGCCTTACTCATTACACCTTATGCAAGTGTTGAGTCTCATTTCTAAGCACAGTAAAAGACCCATACTCCATTACCTACTTTTAATGTTATCAAGTACACACTTGTCATTTTCTTTGCTAAGGCCTCTCACACACATGAAATTATTTCTACAGAATAAACCAGTTTTTCATCAGTGACATTACTGACCAATATTAATCATGCAAATTATAAAAGTGCCTTCTTTATTAAAAATTATTAATGGGACACCTAGCATTTGCTTTTCCTTACAAAAGTCATTCTTATTCATTAGGACAAAATTAACATGACTGATTATAACTAAGCAGACTTAAGCAAAAGCTTCCAAGTTTGGCATACGGATGAAAATATTTCATTAATATGCACAAAAGTAATCTCATAGCTCACCTTAGCATATTTAGATAGACTTCTATTTCTACATTATGATAAAAATGTTATTGAAAAATTTCTGCAGAGAGTAAATTTTACACCTAACCTAGATAACAAATGTCATATACTTGAATGAAAATTAGTTACATGTCTAAGCAACAATGAAAGTCCTAAAGGGCTACCTTATGCTGGATACGTACTGCAAGCAGTTCTACATTTGGATTCATATTTCAACCAAATTAACTATAGCTGCAGCTTTGACTATTAGCCAGTAGCTTTGTTTTGAAAACCTCATCTGTAATGGGCAAAGGTATTTTAATTGCTTATAGATTCAGATAAGCATTTTACAGCTCAGCAAGTGTGTGTGGGGAGGGGAGAAAAAAAAAAAAACAAAAACCAGTAACTTTCTGTATGTACATTTGCCTACTAGTCAATGAGATTCCCAAAGTATCAGCCTCAGCAACACACACAGCGTGATGGTTCTTCACCACGTCCCCCACTCCCAGGTAATTTTAGTGTTTACCAGTCATCATTACTTAAGATGCCATTGAAATGATGTCAGTATTGGAGTTCATAGGTTGCGGGTACTCAATCAATATTAAGCTACTTGATAAATTCCTTTGCCTTTCCATAGAACAAAAATCGAGTAGTTGAGTTCTCAATGTTATTTCAAAGTAGCTGCCTTGTTATCAGACAAAAACAGAGTCAAAGGAAAGATTGTTTAAATAAATCAGGTCCAGAACACCTCATGCTTTCTTAACCAAGCCCCTTAGGCCTGATACAAGCGCTATGCCTTCCATAAGAGCACCATAAATTATTACTACAAAAAGAACATTTAGGATCATAGTTTAATGTCTCAACTGTTCCTCTAGCGATCTAAACACAAGGTCAAGTCAAACATAACCTAAAGTTATGTCAATACGGCAGATGCACATCACATCCAATAGCACACCCATGCCCCACACTGACAGAAACACCACCTGTAGCAGCCAGGCAGCACAGACAATTCAGCTGATGGGAAAGCAAGCTTGTAGCATCCTATGAAACTCGCAAGATTTTCCTTTCTTAAAAAGTAGCATTTACAGTCTCAAGTTTCGCTAATGAATAAGTCAAACCAGGATATTAAGAGATCAAATATCACCTACATTACAGCAAAAAGGCATTTATCAGCATAGCATGCCAACACCGAGTCAGGCTAGAAGGTCAAGAGCATCAAGAGGACCATTGGGCTCTGACAGACAGATATCGTGGATTCAAGTTAGTCAGCCGAAGCTGTTACCATCTCCAGGTGCCCGTTCCACTGCTCTGACAGACGCTGCCCTCCAAGGGACAGAGATGTTCAATCTGTTCATGAATTGGTTTCTGAATTGTGACCATTTTCTGGCTCATGCCACAGTAAGCCAAAAAAGCCTGGTTAAATATCTCTACGGCTTCAACATTCAAGTCCTCAAGATTGAGCAGAGACCCTCAATTATTATAAGATGAGCCTATGCTTAACCTAGAGAGCATGGAGGCCTGGGGGAAAAGGGGAAGAGAACAGGCCACGATTAGAAGAACCTAAATGGGAAAGTCATTCGAGATTTGGTGAAAGCCACAAGGATGTCTATGAAAGTATCAACCTGTCACGAATCGTATGACACTCAAATACTGTGAAGATATTTGCCTTCAAAGTCTGTTTTCAACACACTATTCATGCAGAAAAGTTGAGAACTTGAGTAGGTGAGTGTTACAGCTGAGCGTAACAAAAATCAAAAGTGTGTTCAGTTGACAAGAAAATCCAAGTTGTAGGAAAACAAACTGTAAATCAACTTTCACAAATTCATGCACTATTTTTGGGCTTTTTTTTTTTGCAAAGGAGATAAACTCATGAAATGCGTGCCTGAAAGTAGTTCAATTAATTGAAAGTGTTTTTTACAAATTTATTATTTTTCAAAAGACATGCTTTACGGTGTGACTTTCTGATCCATTTAACTTAGTTACTGTGACAGCATCTTATTTAACCCATCCCAATGTAAATATAACTTACTTCCTGTTACTACATCTTATGCTTTCCTTGCAACAGTCAGTTTGATCAACACCATTTCAAAGTCCAAAGAGTTACATGGAACCATTATGACTGCACAGATATCCTACTTTAAAATCACAATTTTAAGTTCATGAAATATTCCTCACAGCATTACAGCAAAATGCACAGCGCCTAACATTAGCATGCTAGTTGCTGGAGAAAAAGCATCAGAAGACAGCCAAGTAACTTAATTTTCAATGGCTTCCAAATGGTAATTATTTAAAAAAAAAAAAAAAAGGTTTTCTATTTTTTCAAAAATACAATTTTTGTAAAAGCTGCTTCTTTTCTAAAGAAACTGGTTAACTTTTGAAGCCTTCAAGTAGATCTTTAATACAGATAAATATAGTTTTATATTAACATGCAATAAGGTATTCTGAAAACGAACTTGCTGATATACTTGGTAACACATTTACTACAAGGCTTTTTCTTTTAACCGTGACGTTGCCTTATATATACATATATACACGCAGAAACAGGAAAACGTGCACTATTTGAGTCGCATTTGAGCATCTGAACCTGTTGTTTAGGCTAGAAAAAGTACAGACCAAATCCAAGGCAGGCCTAGCACTGATACGAGCCTTCCTACAACTTCATCGACATTGCTTTGTTGTACCGCAGGTGCACTTGGGGCTCGTCCCAGCCTCGTCGAGCAATTGAACTTTTCCCCCCTTGCCCGCGGCTGCTCCCTCGCTGTCCAGTTCCCCCCGCAGAGCACGGGTCAGCTGCAGGGCAGGGCTGAGCCCCATCGGCCGCCCCTCGGGAGCTCAGGGCCGGTGGACCGCGGAGCGCAGAAGGACGGAGCCCGTACCGGCGCTCCAGGCGGTCTCGGAGCCGCCCCGGTGCGCGCAGCTCCAGCCGGAACCGGCGCGGCA
>VXBL01004413.1:163146-211239 GCA_013400195.1 Aramus guarauna | reverse complement strand
CACCGCCTTCCGCTCCCGCCCCGCCGGGCCGCGCTTCAGCAGCCCGCTGGTGAGCGCCGCCGCCCGCGCTCTCCCCCGCGGTACCTGCCAGGCCGGCCTGGCGGCTGCTGGGCGGAGACGGAGAGCAGGGGGGGAGGAGGGGGANGGGATGCGGCCGCACGGCGGTGGCCGGCGCGGCGCTGCCCCGGAGGCCGTGGGAGCCGCCGGGGCAGGGCGTGAGGGGGAGCGCGGCCGGGGGCGCCGCTGGGTGCCGCGGGGCCGTGAGCCGTGCCGGGCTGGGGCGCGGGGAGGCCGGGTCCCTGGGGGAAGTGACCCCGAGCGCCAAGGGGTCCCGAAATCCGTTAAACGGCTGCGTTGGCTGAACGCAGCTCGTCACTGAGTGAGCGTGTGAGGTGCCCAGGCCTCACGCAGGGCTCCGGGGACGAGGGAACCAGAGTGTGTTGGAAGCCCTTTACGTTTTTTGTGAAACCTGATTTAATTTGTAACTCAAAAAATATTTTCACCTTTTGTGACAGAGAAGAAAACGTTTCATGGCTTGCTATAGAAATTACCAAGTCAGTTGTATTACTCCCCACCGCGTTGCGTGGGGCGGGAAGTTCTTGCAGTCTTGGCGGTGCGCAGGGAGGCAGGAGCGGGGGTGTCAGCCATCACGCTGCCTAACGTAGGCTGCTGCGCTTTGAGGCGAAATACCTAGAAGTAGGTACTTCAGGCTCTCCGGGGATCAGCTGCTGAGGAGAAATCATGTCTACAATCAGCAGCCTTTGTCAGCTAGATTTCTCTCCCCCTGCTTCTCTCCATGTGACAGCAACTAGCTGGGGTGGAGGCTGAAGACCTTTCAAAGCCTGAAGATCCAGAGCACAGCTGCCTTATGCCCGGTCTGGCTTTCAGCTGCACAAAAGAAGTACTTGTGCTTCTCGTGCACAAAGGTGAAAAGCAGATGTCAAAGTGAGCACCTTGCTAGTTTTCTCAGTGTTTTCAGGTGAAGAATGTGTTTGCTTCACATCCTCTGTCCATCTGGACGGTGCTAAAGCAATCCCTCCCATGGTGATTTACTTTGTATTGTAGGAAAGAACTGAAGAAGCATAGGAGGAAACAAACTAGAGAAGCACAGGAGGAAAACCTGTAAACACAAGTCTTTGTACAAAGCGGTACTGACTTCTCTTCATACCTTCCAAACGATCAGGCGGGAACAGATGGCAACCCCTTCTGCTTTGCTTATAGGCCCCTTTCCCTGTACTTAAGAGCCTGTAACTGTGTCCAGAAGTGTAAGGAAGGGAGAATATGGTGTAAAATCCCGAGCTTCCAGTGTAAAGAAAAACAATAATAAATGCATATAAAGGACTCTTCAATCTGCAGATCTCACAGAAGTGGCTTGGGCCTTTGCTGTAAAGGGAAACCGGTAGGAACCAATGCTTCCAAAGTACTTTTCAGCAGTTCTAGGCTCTTCGGTTTTCATTCGTTTCTTGTGTAAGTATGTGTGTATTTTAGTGGAAGGGGAAACATTTTAGCTAAAGAATATTGGCAGCATTTCACTTGTTGAAAAGGTACATAAAAAGATAAAACATGTGGAAGCACTTTACAAGACACTTGGTATTTTGTTGTTTTGTTTGGGTTGTTCTATTTCATAAAACAAACAATCATTTTATAACCAAAGCTGTTTCAAGGAAATTTACGTGCCTCTGTTGGCGATCACAGTGTAAATAGCTAAAAATACAGTATACCTTCGATGCGTACATGCTGGTACCGTGCTCGCCTCTCTGACTGCTTAGGTTCCATGATTTTTTTTTTCTCATTTCTGTTAACTTTTACTGTTTGTTCCTGATTGTGTAGATCTTGCCATTCAAAGAGAGTTCTGGTGTTACGGGTGGTAACATTTGCTTCATACTGTTCTTCTCAGACCAGCTGGCTGGTAATTATTCGTAAGGGCCCTTTAACCTTCAGGCTCTATTGTTACAATTTTGTTTGCTTTTTTAGTAAGGGTAGGCAGGAAAAGGAAGAAAAAACGGACTATTTTCAGACGCTGTGTTCATTAATTATGCAAAACCTGTTTCTCTTTTTGTATCATGGCAAAGCAGCGAGTCCTGAAGGGAAATGGAAATAGCAGTACCTGGTGATAAGTCCAAGGGACCACCTGAAAAACAGATTTTTGCCTTTGATATTTATATTTGCAGTATTATTAGCAAAGAGCTGCTATTCCTGCCTAAAACACCCAAAGTTCTCTCAAGGAAAGCCACCAGCTAGAATTACCTGTCTGTATTTTGAAGAAATTGCAGTGCTCTGTCTGACCTTTCTTAGTGAAATGGCTGTCATTGTTTATCCGAGGCTTTCCTCTGAATTTCTCACTCTAGTCCTTGGGGTTCAAGCTGTGTTACCCACTGCTGGTGCCTGTAAGCTTTTCCCATTTCAGGATACCAGCTCATAGCACCAAGGTACTGAAATACATTGGAAGTGACATAACGTGTATCAATATAGCAAGTGTAATGATTTTACAGATTTATATTATAAATACTTATTTAATAAACAGGTTTTATTATCCTTGTCAGACTTATTTTTGACAGAAAATATGTATCTCTGAATTTTGTCTTTAAATGTGGGCCTCTACAGTAATTTATCATACTTTCACACTTAGATCCAGAGTTTAAATATTCACACAATTTCAGAACTAACATTCTGCAATTGAAAATGGAGTAAAAAGGTGAGGAAAACTTTCTACTTAGAGTTCACTTTTCTAGCACCACGAATCATGATATATTTTAAAGGTTTTATCAAAGTCTGAATTGTCTAAATGCAAGAAGTTAGTTCTCCAAGGATTTATTATTTTTTTAGTAGTGTCACTGCATTTCCCATGTCTCGATTTTGTCCCAGTGCTCAACTTAGGTCAGACAGTTTGGTTTTCTTATTTTCCGTAAGATGAAGAGACAGTTGATTGCACCAAAGAACAAGCAGGCTCTTCATAGAAAAAAATAATCCTACCGTCTCTCTCCCATCTCATGTTATTCTCAGTGACAAGTGGAGTGGCCTGGGACAAGCGCAAACCTCGCTGCAGTGACCACATAAGCGTGGCTGGGGGAGATGAGGAGTGAGAGCATATGATTACTGTCACCGCACGGGAGGGACGTGTCAGCCGGGCAGCCCAAGGACGGACAAGAGGGAGGGAGGGCTTGTTTCCCTCAACACCCTTTTTGGTTGGGCCTGTAGAAAACACCAGTCTACTTACTGCAAAACCGCTGGTGGTTACAAAAAAAAAGGAACTGTCTTTGTGGTTGGAAGTGGATTTTGAGCTGTGAAGACACAAGTTCTCTTTTTTAAGCAAACCACATTTTTCTCAACAGAGACCCCATTGAAGAGGACTGGGTTTGCATCGTTACTGAATCGATAGCAGATAACATGTTGGTTATTTTAATTACAAGAGGTTCATTCCCTTCTGCTCTCCGTGTGTTGAACCTTTAAAGGTTTAGGAATCCCAGCCTGCTCTGGAGGTGACTGAATCATCTATTAAGTTATGGCTCATTTCAGATTCAGTCACTGCATTTCCTTTCTCCCAGAGATTTTATATTACCCGTTTCAGGGAGGTCATAGTCTGGAAAAAAGAGGATCTGGAGTCCATGGTGGGTTTTTTCCTCTATATTCAATTTATATCCTGTAGATGTCGGTTACAGAAGGACATGAAGTAGCCACAGAAGTTGCAGAGTTGACAATTAAATTCTATTTTAATTAGTCAGGAAAGCCTCTGCTAATTCCATATGGATGTGGAAGTGTAGTGTCAGTAGGAAGAATCCTCTCCTTTTGTGGGCTGGCCGCACAGCAGAGCGTCCTCACCGTGAGAGTGAGCAGGCTGGAGGCTGAGAACCAATGCTGTGGGACAATAAGTTCTTTCATATCTCGCACAAATGCTGTATTGGGTGCCAGCTAGAACTTTTTTTCTCACTGTATTGCTTGTTACGCATGTCTTTCTGTTTGCTGTATCTTTTCTAGCCCTCATTTTCAACCTCAAGACTGTTTACTTGAAGGAAAGTAATTTGTGCCCTTCCATTTTGCTCAGCAAAGGATAACATTGATTTTGCTTAGGATATACAATCATACTTAGAATATACTGGGGTAAGATATGGGCAACTCTGTTTTAACTTTGAAATGAGTTACGGGGATATCTAGCTCTTTTCAACAGTTTTTCTACAATTCCTTTGTGGCCTGAAGCACCGGACTGTATCACTCTCCTTTTCAGGACTGTGGAGAAAATGGACCAAACAACATACTGGAATTTGAGGCATCTTCTCTCTCTCCTTTTAATATTTATTGATCGTTGCCTGCAGTAACTGTGGAATGATTCTGTAGCTGCTCTGCAAATCAGAGGAAAACATTTTTCTCTCCCCAGCCCAACTAGCATCTAGTCTTGTATCAAAGCTCATCTCCAAAATTGCATAGTACAGGGTTTGTTGAAACACTCTTTATTCTCTTTGCCTGGTTTATACCTCAGCAGAGGTGTGACTTCTGAGTTTTACACCCAGCAATAACCATGAGTGGAGTAAAGAAATTAATTTTGATTTATCCACAGGTATTAAAAGGAATGTTTATTCCTTTCTCTAAGTTTCCTGACAGTTTTTAAATTCAATGTAATGAAATCTCCCTTCAGCCATTAATCAGCCACCATAAAGCTCAAGACCTTTACCAGTTAAAAAAAAAAACAAACAAACCAACCAACAAAAAAACAAAACCCCATGTTCTTTCCTTACTGCAATCTGCTAATCCGTCGTTAGAGCACATTTCCTTAACAACAGAAATCTTGCTCTGGCTTTGAGACGTCAGTTCTTGTTTGCAGCGTGACTGACCTCCCACCCTGATCTGCATGGTTCTGACCAGGAAGCCTCATCCTTACTGAGCGGGGAGAGCACAGGCAAGTGCACTCAAAATCCGCCCTTTTTACGGTAAGCACCAAGTACGATGCACATACTCGCCCTCTTAGAGCTGGGTTGAGGTCAGTAGTTTACTCCCAATAGGTCAATGAACAGCTGGCAAATATGTAATGCAACTCGGCAACAATTGCAGTTTGGACCCTGATGGATGACTTAATAACTTTCATGTAGTTAGTTTCTTTTTCTTTTTCCTTTTTCTTCGAATTCTGTATCTGTCATATGACAACCTAAGGAATAGGCATGAACCGCACCCTGGTTCTTGTTGGGGTTGTGCTGGGGCTCACACTACCAGATCCCTGTGGTGTGTCAGGGCTGGCTGTGTCCTGCCGGTCAGGTTCTGCTGCTGCTGCCCTCCAGGAGGCCAGCGAGGGAGATCCCATCGCAGGTCAGCCTTCCTCTGGCAGGTGGGACCAGACCTGGGGCTTCTCTGTTGCGTCAGACTGTCCGGCGTGTTAGCACTTCTTCAGTCATCTTGATTCTGTGTGGTTTTGCTAGTCAATGCAAATATTTAGGGGGGAAAAAAAGAAAAACAGAAGTCTTTATGCATCAGTGTTCTTGAAGGTGTGTGGCTCCACCTCATAAAGCAAGACTGAAAACATGCGTATCTTGATCAGCCTGATTTTTGTGTTCAGGGAGTTTACTTACATCAGCTCCAGGCCAGCTAGAGCCACTGGTGCAGTGAACTGTATTATTTTTATAGGAAAAAGAGAATGTGCTTAACAAATCTAGAAGCTTAACAAATGTATGCTGTAGGAGCTTTCACGGATACATACAAAATTAACATGCTGCAAACTGGCTTGAGAAGATGGATGGAAAACATCTATTTTTTTTTTTTTCCCCAAACTATGTGTGCAGTCAATTGACTTGCTTATGTGTATGATGCATCAACAAGAGAATCTGCAGTCTGTCCTGTTGTTTTACCTCAGAGATAAGTAAGTCTAAAAGTAAATCTTTGTTTTTGATTGCATCCTAGTAAGTAAAGATAATCGAATTTACTTAGAATATCTAGAATTTAGCACAGACAGCCAAGTTATTTTAATTGGTGTTTTCCTGACTACCCTATTATTACTTTCAATTAAGGACTCTTCCCATGGCATGTTAAGATGACACATACAAATGATATCAGTGCTTTGCTTGGATATCTACTTTGCTCTTGCTCATCAACTCAACCTGAAGGAGAAGTTGTCTTGTGAGAACTAATCTAGCTGATTTTTTTCTTTTTCTAACTAAAATACTGCTGTATGTGCAGCACAGCAGTGCCTGCAGTCCCATGCAGGTCTGGTGCCTTGTAAACACGTATGAGAACCCAGCGGCTGATCTGGAAGGCGGCAATGTTAACCTTGGAGAACATCCGCAGGAGTCTGCCTCCTAAAACTAACAAGCCTTGAATAAATATTGATTCTGTGTGGTACAACCTGAAGCAGAGAAATTTAGTTAGGTTTCTTTAATCAATTTTCTTCCTATACTTCTCTATGACAAATACATTTTGAAAGTTGTGTAACTTTTTTTTTTTTAGATGTCATGGTTTTCAAGCTTACCATCACGTGTTAAAATATATACACATATCTCAGCTTCAGACCTACAATTTTTCAGCTGATAGGATATTTTTGCAGATTTTAAGAGGGCTAGAACTCTTTTTATTTGAACTCTAGACTTGGTTTTGCAGTCAGCAAACATGCATAAGATGCAATGCTGACCTGCTTTGTCCAGTTAGGTTTCTTGGCCTTGAATTCCCTTGTATCTATTTAAAAGTTGAAACCAAATGTCTTCATTTAAAATACTCTCACAATAATTGCAGTACGATGAGTTGCTGTTCAAAAACTAGAAACCCACAGCACAGTTAATAAGGCTTTCTGGGAAAATACTTGCTACTGCTATAGCAGCTCTTCCACAGAGGTCATGGCGGGGAGCCAGAGGAGGTTGGTAGACAGCTACGCAACCAGGACAGAACAAGTTTGTCAGCATGTACAGCTGATTACCGTGAGAATAGTTTTCCATAAGCATAGCTTGCAGAGTGTTTGCTTAAGGGGGGTGTGTGTGTTAATTTTTCACTAAACTTCCTAAAAGCTAAGCCATTTTTAACTGTAGTAGAAAGTAATTTGTTCGGATCAGATGGAATAAGGCTCAGGATGATTTTTATACTATTTTAATACTACCTACACATTGCAGTAGGATGAGGTATGATATTTCAGTATATACAGGCAATATAGGATTATTTCCATAATGATACATTATGACAATTATTTTGGATAGGTGTTTTGATTTCTGCTAGCTACAGTGATCAGTTCAGAACAAGAAAACATGAGAAATGTTCTTAGTGGCAGAAGAAACAGCCTTTAGTTATTATGCTCTCGGCATGTGAATGCCATGTAGATTGCCAACATGTGACTATAAGAAGTACATTCTCTTTCTTTTCTAGGTTGCCTGTGGTTATAACCCTAGTGTAAGTCTGTGGGAATATGGGTGGTCTTAGAAGTCTTATGGTGCTATGTAACCCAAAATCTCTGACTAAGTCTAACCAAATCATTTTTCCAATCTCCAAAGCAGATTTAGGTGTGTTCAACCGCTGCACTGTATCTATACTTCTCCTTTCTCTGGTTATGTCTGTGTGCAAGGTCAAGGCTGACAGAGGCCTGTGTCATATGGAGACTTCCTTCACATTGAAATAATCTGGTGCTAGCTGGTTGCCTAAGGAATGGTATAAAGCAGATGGGCTGGAGTAAATGCATGAACTCTAAACTTTCAAAATAGAAGACAAAAATCAATTCATATTTACACTGAAAAAAAATGCTTTTGATGAAATAATAACCTACCCAATTTTTAATATCATTCTTGAATATAGTGAATGTTTGCCAAAGTCTCTATAGCCGTGTGCGGTTTATTTCAAATATGATACAATCCATAACCTGCAGCCTGCTTAATTTTGCAATATGAGCTGTCTTTATCCATTATTTATTGTCTTGGAATCTGAGGAGGATCAGAATATTAGACAGAAAGAGCACAGTGGCTTTGAGGATGAGTCATAGGAATGAGATGAAATTCAGTAGTAAAAAGCACTGCGCTTAAGTGTCTCAGTTGAGAACGATGTTGGGGGAGGCCGGAGAATGGCTGGGAGCTGCCCCAGCAAAGTGGCCTTGGGAAGGTGAATGCAAATCCCGGGGGCTCCGGAGGGGAGATTCCCGCTGAAGCCAGGGAGGTCTTAGTGCTATTCTGCAAGGCCCTAATGCACCTTATCAGAAATAACGTGGGTGATTCTCTCTGCCCCTTTTCTAGAAGATGAATTTGGGTTGGAACAGGTTCAGAGGAAAGATAGCAAGTCTGGGAGAATAGGAGAGAAGAGGTATCAGTGGGAAAACAAAATGACAGAAGATGACCTGAGAAAGGATATAACTTTAAATATAGTGTACTTCCTGATCACTGAATAGATAAAATTTCTGTTTAATAGATATAATTTCTGTGCATACGTGTAATTTCTAAACAATCCACAATGCATCCTTGTTTATCAGGTGATGAGGGACTTTATGAGGAGTGCATCAGAGAAGAAATATCTTTTTTTTGAAGCAAAGAGCAACACTGGTTCAAGAAAAATGTTTACAAATTAATAACAGATACATTTAGACAGAAATGTACAGATTCCTAATTATGAGGATAGTTCGTAACATGTCTCCAGCAGGACTAACTGGGGGCAAAAAATTGAACTGCTTTTAAGCTGGAGCCCAAGACATGTATCAAAGTGATTCTATAAAGTGTTGCTTTTAACACCGAAGGACAGGATTCAATAATTCAGAAAATTCCTTTAGTTTTTCTGTTCATATTTGTCTTTATGTATTTTACCATCTAAAAAGTAATAATAAAACCACTCACTGGTACGGAAGGAATTCAGAATCCTTCTGTCTTAAGTTGTGTAAAACTAATAAATGGTTTGGGGTCTGTTGGAGAACAGTAGCTTCTAAACAAATCTGTCAAATCTTAATTTAAGTCTCTGTTTAGTCTGCAGTGGTGAAATTGCTCTGAATAGAAAATACATGATAAAATATGTCTAACAGGTCTTGTTGAAAGCTTTTTCATTCTATTTAGCACTTTCCAATAACAGACAATCTCTACTACATTGAATAAAAAGTAATAAAACTGCTGAAGCCAGAGCTGATTGCTGGTTAATTTAAAACAAAAAAAAGTTTATATCCTCTCTTTATAGTGTACTGCTCGCTCTCTGTATCTGGAAGTCAGTGGTTAAATAAAATCTCTCTGGGAGGAAGTTTCCATTATGAGTCATAAGCATCGGATTGACAACCTTTATAGAAATTTAAATGCAATCCTATTAAACAATACACTTCTATAAACGCTGAAGGATGGATTTCTTTCACTGGGTGCGGGGGCACTAAGCTGCAGTGTCGCAGAGAACAGCTTGTAGAGAATTTGTGTAACTATGAAAAGCAATAAGGCTGGAATGGTCAGGCTAGAACACCTCTAGCATCCCGTCAGGAGGTCAGGATATCTAATGGTACAGGACCCACCAGCCTGCAGCAATTATCTAAATGGTGTTTGCCCACAGGAATAAAGCAACAGCCACATAAATAAAAAATTGTTGAGTCTTCTTTCGATACCCTGTCAGAGCTGGATATTGTTCTTGCAAGCATCATTTGAAACAAGTATGTCAATAAAATGCAAGTAATACCACAATACTTCCTGATGTGTCTTTTAAATGTACACAATTTAGAAAAAACATTTCCTCTGAACTTTGTGGATTCATCAACATTTGCTCTGTCTCCCATAACTATCAATTTGGCTTTATTTTGAGTTTACTCTCATGCAACTGCAGAATTTGGCCACAGATTTTACCCTTACAACTTCTGGCTAACCTATAAGTGAAAAATGTAAATGTGCTAAAAATGATTAAGAAATGCAAACACGACTCTTGTCACAGAAAAATAAGATATGCATAGGGGAAAGTTTTCCAATATTAAAAATAATAATTTGCCGAATGTAAAGGCCAGTCAACCCCCTCAGGATGCTGAGCGTACACACTGAGGAGAAAACTAGAGGGGTCACAGATGATGTTGTAATGATGCAAAGGAAGAATGCTGGGAAAAGGAGATGTGAAGATGTTGGACAGCTTTCCGGAACAGCAAAGAAGACAACGCCAGCAGGCTGGAAGTGCGTGAGATTCCTGTTCTGATTGAATCCCAGCACTCGTAAGTGCCAGCACACAATCACGCTTCCGTGAAGCGGCCCCTAGCCATGGGGCTGGGCTCATGGCGAAGTCTCTGGACACAGAGACTCCTTAGTGGTGGGCAATTCTCAGTGCCGTTCTCAAAGCCTTCACTGATACATGAGCATAAACCCCACCGTTCCCACCATTTCTGCTGGTCAGGCACACGACGCTGTGCAAGTCATTTCTTGTTTCCACCCTTCCGCTATCGCAACCTCTAGATCACTGAGAATACGACACTGGTGTTGGTTTCCTGGGGAACAGCATCTCAAGGTGATGGCAAGCTGCACGTGTGGACACAAACCCTTCCAGCTTGGTGCTGTGCTTTTCAGAAGAGAGGAGTGCTAGAAGAGAAATGCGGTGAGGCCCTGCCACCATTACAGAGTATTACTATCAACACTGTCTGTCCTAAAGCAACAATTTTGTTTGCCATCTCCACTTCTGTGCGTTATTTCTTCTTTGCTAATTTAAAGCCAACAGTTGCTTACTGTTAGTGGTTGGCTGGTCTAACTTTCCCTTCTCCCTCGAACCCAGTTACTAATAAAAGTTCAAAGTTTGTGCTTTGCCGTACTTGTTTGTCTCTTAATAAAACTCAATAGCTAAAGTTATGCCAAAAGTTTTAACAAGCAAACAAACAAACCCCAGTAAACAGTCTACACAAGTGAACTGTCTTTCAGTGCATGCTTCTGAGCCAGTAGTCAGAGATCTAAAATAATTGGAAGCAAAATCAGCCGTTCACCAATTGTCGTGGTTTAAACCTAGCAGTCCATAAAATTAATCAGCCGAAATAGACCCTCTAAAGATTAGCAGTACTTTCACACCAGGGGTAAGCCCTCTCCCCCCAGCAAAAGCATCACTTTACAAGTCTGCAGCATATCAGCACTTCATGTCTCACGATAGCCCACAATCTGGAAAGCAGCACGCTCATCTACAGTCGGTTTCCTTAAAATTGCCACGTACTGCATAGATGGGGGCATTTCTGCATGTGCATATATGTATGTTTATACATATATATATATGTTAGTACATATATCATCACTGATTTTTCTTGTCCTGCACTCCTGTTCCAACAGGGATGCATCGTGGCCACTTGAGTAAAGGAAAACTCTCACCAGTGAAGAACCAGTTACCTGCAACAATCTTTAAGAGTATCGTTTGTCTTGGGCCTTTCAAATGCATATTATTCTGGAACTTTTGTACTAGCTAAGGCTATAACTGAACTTTTAACGTGTCTGTACTGTCTGGATGAGATTTCATAGCCCAGGGCCCTGAGGACAGGCAGGACTTCCAGGAAGGTAGAGCTTTTTCTTAGAAAGCTTTGAATAGCTCTGCTTCCTCACATGGATTTTTGAAGTTGCTACTGGTCATCCAAGATAATTTGAATACAAAACCATGTGAAAAACCTCCCGCTCTCAAAGTGTTTTGTAAGGAGGTAGCATGTAAATGTAAACCTCCTCCTATGGTAAATATTTACAATGAATCAGAGAGCTCTGTAGTGGGTGCATGTTGAGCTCAACAGATGTGTGAGAATTTAAATGCACTGCCAACCTGACTGGTTCTCCAGTGTGTAGTCTTATGTGCAGTGATGTAATGAGATTTTTTACTAATGAAAGATGTGGGAACAATCCTGGACCCCCAAACAGCCATAACTCAGTGATCAACCCTCGTGCATTCTCTTTTCAGCCACTGCTTGCTTTAAGGCTTAAAATCTTAAAATGTTCCATCAAATCCCTTTTTGATATATTGCTGAAAAGACTTCTGCCTCTCTTGAGCTGAATGGCAGGCAGTGAAGATATATAGACCTGATAATAAATATTATGATTTTTTAAATATATGATTGTTGAATGAAGACATTCCAAATTCTCCTGCTTTGGTTGTTTCTTGTGTTATTATCTGAATGTTAAATAAATCTTTTTTGATTGATAAATCTTGATGATGATAAATCTGGATAAATCTTTTGATGCCTTCCATTTCATAACAATAAAGCTATTTCTAATGTTTCTAATGCTCCCTTATTTTTCCCTGTCACAAATGCTGGAAAAGGGAAACTATATTAAGGTGTTGCCCATTCTAATACAGGCAGATGATGGAAGTGCAAAAAATGTGACAATTAACATAGCAATCTATATGATGAATGATGGTGACCAAGCTTTCTGCAATTATAAAACTGGCTCTGGGTTCTCTCAGTCTCATTCCAATTTTTTTTTCAAACTAATGAGGCAAAGCTTAAAGTTTAAAGAGTTTTTCCATTGAAATAACGTGCTTGTCTTTATTTTGCAGCGATGGGCTGCAAATGGCAGCAGAAGAGGTTTGGGGAAAGGTTCCAGCTGTACCACACTCGCCATCAGGCCCCGGGTGCTGCAGGAGCAGCTTCTACTCTCAGTGACATTTTCAACCCAAGAAACACAGCAGGAGATGAAAAGGTGGGTGGAGTGGCTAGCATTTAAATGAGCCAGACTGCTTCTAACATCAAAAGAGATTCAATCCAAGAATTGGCCAAAGGGTCAAACAGATTCTCGCCTTGCCTGAGGCAGTATTTCCATAATGATTTTGGTCTCTGCAAATGCTTAGTACAAATGTGGAGCCAGGGAGCCCAGGCAAATTCCTACATTTGCCAAGGGCTTTGTGTTGGGCTATGGATTGTCCTCTTTAAACATTGGACATTTAACTTCTAGACAGTATATCTTATGCAAATTACATCTATACTGTGTTTCTGTAACTTTTCAATTTCTAATATATGTTCTCAGTTTATTGCATAAGGTTCTGGTGTCTTTCCTCATTGGGTGAATTATTGGGCTGGTTTGCTATATGCACTTTTAATATCTCCTGCTTAATTTCTAGAAATTCAGAGGTAGCTAACTACAGCCTGCTAAGTAAAATTTTGGGGAAGTGTTTTCTTATGATTTGTCTTTACAACTTTATATATATATATATATATATAGGTATATGTCTTTATATTTTTATGCTTCTTCATGATTAAATGCTGCCATTATTTTACAACGTGCATCCATGTAGTGTCCTGTGTATCTCTTCTCAAGATAAGAAAAGATTGTGGGAAGGAGATCTCAGAGAGGATATATACCTTTTGGAATCTCTGTATGTATTTCCTGAGTCAGCAGTTCTAAAATGGAGACCTTCATCTCCTTGAGGGTAAGGTGCAGCATAAAGCAGCTTAACCTTCAAGAACTGGAAACTCTGAGAGCTGTGTCCAGAAACACATGGGTGCCAGGTGTGTCCAGCTGGGAGGCGAAGGTAGAAGCACTTGGATGTTGTTTGTTCTCTCACAGGAGCTTTGGGCAGCAGAAGACTCTGAACTGCTGTCCTGTGTCACGCTGGGCAGATGGGCAAGACCTTCCCCACCTCTTCATCTCACCAGAGATGATCTCCACACCTTGCAGGTGTAGGGGAACTGTTGGGCAGCAAATCTGACCAGCCTTCCCATTTTTCTCCCCATGCTTCTGGGAGCAGCTAGTCCTGTGACGAGGTGAAAGGAAGGACCTGTACCCAGGTGCTGTGAAGTTCAGCCTTCTGTTCAGCAACAGGGAGATAGTCTCTGAGCTTTGCTCTCAAGGGGATGCCAACGCAGGACCATATTCTTTGCATGTGTATCTGATTTTGGGAGGATACTCTTGTGCTAGGTTTTACTTTACAGCCCAGCTCATATTCTGACATTTTGATTTTGGAAAATAGCTGCAATTAACAACAAATGACTTAGGGTTAACTTGTATTTCAGTGATTAAAAAAAGCAGTCTTTGTTAATTCACACATTAACTTTTGTGAATGCCACTTTATATCTACATTTACCAAAGGCAAAAAAGACTTGAAAATGCCTCAAAATGTAAACCTACCAGTGCTATAATATATAGGTCCTCTCATAGGTTCACCACAAAGGATCATGCCAACCTCTTGACGCAGCATGTGCAGCCCTATATTAAGCTATTTTAATGGCTCTTAATTCAGTTTTGATCTTTAGAGCTTGTTCTTGAAAACCATATTTAAGATAGTCTGTATTAAGTCACTTGGAGTGCTGAAATAAAAATCATCCCCAAGGCTCAAAAAAAATCTTGATAATGTTGTTTATGTGAGGCACAAGAGGTGGGATTAATTTGACTGCATGCAGATCGCTCCAGGAGCTATCTACGTCTATGCTAATCACATCATTTTTCCTTTATAACCAAAGAAGAGAAATAAGCACTTTAAGGGTGTGAGTCAGCTGATCTATTTCACATATCTGGTGTACGATGAGATGAACTGTGCCTTAAAAGCAGCTATTACTCCCTAGTGACTTCAAAAGGAGCTTTGATGACCAGTTCAGGTATAGACATTTGTACTGGTGTTATCTAAAGAGAGGTGAATCCCATGGAGATGACTGACAGTAATTATGGGCATGCCTTTAAATAAATGAGCTCAAGAACTACACGTTTTACTCTTAGCCCTACAGCTGTTTGCATATTAAACAAGCCAGTAATACTTTATCATCAACAATATTCTTGGTCTTCTGTCTCCACAGTAGGTTGCTGACAACTCTGACTAGTCCTTAAAAACTAGAAGAAATCAAGGTATTTAAAAAAAAAAAAAAAAACAAACAACAAACCAAACAACAACCAGATTGAGCAAAATTAGTCTACATCTTGATAATTCTCAGAGTGAAGGCACAGATCTCTGTTTTTAAACAAACTGATATCCTCTACATGTGGATTTGAACAATTTTGACTCACTTCTGGGAGTAAGACATCACCACTGCAAATGTAGCCATTATTTTCTTGAAAGATGTATTTTAGCTTTTTTTTTTTTTTTTTAAATTTTCTAGGACTGACCTCAAAAGAGTTTTTCAAAAATTATTCATAGGTATTATGTGATGTCTCAGAAATCTGTGTAGAATGGTAAGTTATCAAAATATTGTGCACTTTTTTCATAATAGAGCACGAGTTTACTCTAAAGTCTTCTGAAACAATGATTTTTTTTTTTTTGACTCAGAAGGCTACTCTGTACAACGAAGAGAACCAAAAAGGAGGGGGTGGGGGTGGGGGGAAATGAAAGAAAAGTAAAACCCAACTAAAAGTACTAAAGAAAAAACAGTTTCACTTTCACCCACAAGATGGTGCCACTTCCTCAACTTAAAGTACGATTTTCCTTTGAAACCGGTATAAAAATGACACCAAATTAATCTGCATGAAAAGAGTGGTGGGGCGCAGAAGTCCTACTAGCGCCTTTAAAAGAGTGTTTAAATGGGATTTAAATGACATATGGTCCTTGTGCTGGCCCTCTGCACAAGAGTAAGATACATCCTGCGTGAATCCAGGAACATATTTGCTAATGTGCATCACAGAAATAGCATTTAGTGCATATTGTCACTGCTAGTTCTTCGGAGTCACAGCTCTCCATCTGAGTGGGTTTCTGTTTCTTTCTGTGTGCTGTAAAAACAATTATTTAGCAAATTTCAAAGCATGATATCTAAGGAAATGTACTGAAGACGGGTGATCTGCACAGATAAAACTGCAATTTAAAAAGAGTGGGATTGACAGTGAGAGCCTTCGTTGCTGGGAATGATTAATCGGGTGGGAAGCTACCAGCTACCAGTTTTCCTTTAGGTTGCTGATGGGGTTACAAAATTGACAGTTAGAAAAAGGAGAAAAAGCACTTCTAAATTTTAAACTAAATCTGTGGAAAGAGTAAAAAAGCAGAACATTCACAATATTGCTTTTGTAGTCACTTCAGAAGAAGACCTTTTGGGATGTAACTGCTGTTTCACCTCATTATGGGTGAAAACCTGAGAAAGTAAGAAATAAATTTATGGGTTTGGGTAACACTTCACCTGTAAAATTATCTTGAAGTCAGATACTGAAAGAGTAGGAGAATGCAAAAGAAGCAGCCCCTTGGCGGCTGTCTGCCCCCGTCCATGGCTCCCCTTTGCTCATCCCCTTGTGGTCCCTCTGGAAGCCCTGGGCTTCCCCCAAAACATCTCCCACCCATAGAGCAGCATCTCTACCTACTTCCCTGGTTGCTTCCCCTCTCTCTGCTTCTCCTCACACTCATTTAGTAGCTGCTGCTTCTGTGGGGCACCAAAAAGAGCGCAGGCCAGCAAAACAGCGTGGAGGGTCTCCCTGCTTTTATTTGGGGTTCAAGTTTCCCAAAAATAGCGTCTAATGATGCAAAAATGTTGGGCAAACTTGACCACGTGCATCATTGCCAGTCCACACATGATGAGAATATGTTTTAATTTACTAAGCATAGGGACTTAATTTTGTGTTTTATCATGCAAATCCTAATCTGTATTTAAAGTGGAAAAATCAACCTTTTATTAAAATTAATTGTGTGCCTGATCCCTACTGAAAGTCAAAACACATAGGGTCCTACATCTCCCAGGCAGTCTTGCTATATTTGAGAGAATAATCCCAAACCGCTTCCATTCACATGGTTAGGAACAGCAGTGTGAACCCAAGAAACTCCTCTGAAATGCAGCAACCCTAACACGAGTAGCCGGACGATGAAGCATGAATTCACCTCCCATCCATAAAGCAAGTCATTGTCTCAGGGTAATTCCCCACTTACACCTGGTTTCTGCCTGGCCCCGGTGAAATGGTACCATCTGTATGGTAACTCCTAATTCTGAAGGGAACAGGTTATTCCCCACCTGAGGCACGTTACTGTCCCAATGGGTGTCAAAAGACATCCTTCGCTTCGAATTGCGTAAGTACGGGGTTTTGTGTGACTCAGGGTGGTGTGATGGCTCCATACCTCATTTGTTTAGGTGAGCTATAAGCCTAAGGATTTGTCCCAGCCTAGGTCACGCAGCATGTTTCTCTGATGCCTAAGTAATCTGGTTCCTTATGGGAGTTCCCCCTATGCATATGCAGCCTGTGCTTGAAAAACAAAAATTACTTTAAAGATGAAACACAAACTCTTATGGAAAATGACTGTACTACTTCCTTGATCTGCACAAAAATCTGGATTTGAAGTTATGTTGCAAGGTCCTTGTTTTTTACTAGTTATGTAAGACGCAAAATTACATTTCATTTTTATTAAAATGCCAAAGAAAGGCAGATGAATACTATTTGGTTTAAATCTTATTAGAAATCTCATTACTCCATATTTCTAAATAGTTCCACTTTATAAAATCTTTTTTTTTATATTATATAATGTTTTTAGAGGAGAAACTCCTCTCATTTAGTAGTCTTGAAAGTCATAATTAATGCCTCTTCTGTGAAAAAAACCCCACGAACCTGCTGATCTCAGACAGTGGCTTTTGTGTTTCACAGTTATAATTGAATCGTATTTCCTTGCAGAGCACAACAAAGCCCTCTGATAGGAAGAGGAAGGAGGAAGGAATAGCAAAGGCAGAAAAATAAAGCTTCTGTATCTGAGTGGCTTTTGGAGCACATGATCCAAACTGTGTTCTTCTGGCCAGGAAAAACCTTTGCCTTTTTGCTCTTATTTTCCTCTCCACAATTCATGGAAAACTTTTTTTTTTTTTTTTTTTTTTAAAGAACTAGATCTGATTGTTTGGGACTGGTTTAGTTTGCTGTGCTAAGCTAAATGTAGCAGGGTAAAGGTGATCTGCTTGGCTAAGATGGATTCTCATCCAGGCAGAAAGCCGAAAGCATTGAGAAAAAATAACGCAAAGGAAAAGAAGCTGGAAAGGAGGTTCATACATCAGAAGGATGGTTATTAGAAAGGGCTTGTGTCAGAGGCATGAGATGGCTCTCGCCACCGCTGGGTGCTGGTTCCTTGCTGAGCATCGCCCAGGCGCAGCTGCCTCGGGGTGCTACGAACATCCCCCGTTTGCTCTCTGCTTCAGCGCGGCGTAACGAAGGTGCGCAACCCCGGTGGTTCACGGTTCTTCCATCCCTGTTTTGTCTTCAGCACTTCTTAGAGTTTCCTCTTTCACTTCTCCCACTCAAAGAGCTTTTAAAGGCCGAGGGGCATGACCAAAGTGAACACTTCTGAGAATATCTTTATTTATCATTTTTCTACTAGCTGGCAAACAACTTTTGGACAAAATTTCATTAGCCTGAGTGATCAACAAGGAAAAGGGCTAAATAATTTCAGAACAACAAATCTCTTGGTTTTATTGGTAGCTTACCGTTACCTTCCCCACTTGCCCAAGTTCTGGTTTACAGCACAGACTTGAGATAATGAGCGTAAAGTGTGAAGTGCATTTTGTAAGCAGTGGGTTTCTGATTGTGATTTCTGTATGTGGCAAGATAGCTTTTAGATAAGCAAAGACTTATTTCCCACAAAAAACTATTTTCTCAAGTGCTAATTTATTTATTTATTAGCATCCAAAAGATGAATATTTACCGTGGAAAGGAAAAATCTTCTTTTTCAGTATGAAGGAATAATTTGATGTTACAAGTTTTCTGTGATGCTGCTTGTTTTCAATATCATGTTAGAAAATCTACAGAAATTGTGGAGACAGGATTTAGCCACAGGCCACAGCTTCTGCTTTCTGGCTAGACAATAGAAACAGAAGAAAGTTGCCTTGCAGAAGTATGTGGGAAGTCATGGCTGTTCTTTAGCTTCCTCTTTAGTCAACATAAATTGACATTTTTTTCTCCTTATTCACTTATCTCCTGCTGTTGCTTGCAAGTACCATCAGCCATACAAGCCTGTGAGTCAGCCACCTCTCTGCATGAAGCTGAACAATAAATTCCATTTCTTCCTCCTTGCACTTTAAATATAACTTCATTCCTCTGTTCAACCAGGAATGAGGTCTGTTACTTATTCTCTTCTTGTGTGATAAGATTAAAAACTCCCTTCGGTGTGACAACAAAAACTCCTCTGCTTTCAGAAAAAAAGTGAATGCACAACATTTTTTCTAAAGGAGTGCCAAAATAATGGCAATATTACAGAAAAAAAAAATTAAGAAGAGGTTTTTGAGTAAAGTATCTCTGCAGACAACAGCATCTCAGACCTGGTGACTCTTATCTGCAGGGAAATGTGTTCAGCGAGTCAGCCTGACTTTTCCCTATTTGATAGATGTACCAAGAGTTGGAGAGCCACAGATCTGATTTTGTGAGGGGTGTTACTAAAGCATTTACCTCTCCAAAATGATGTTCTGAGTGTGATAAGCTTATAAACGTTTGCAGGCTTTGAGCTTTGAACATATTTTCTATTTTCATGTTACATCTTTGTGTTGTAAACATAACCATTGCCAGAGTGAGATCTCCGTTATCTAAGTGCAAAAGTCTGGTTCGCTGAGCGCATTCTCAGGAGCTCCTTGCAAGAATACCTGAAAACTAAGATTGACCAAGCCACTGCTGGATACATCCAGAGAATGGAGGTAAAGTGCACACTTTTTGCATTTACCCACAGAATTAAATATTTGCGGAAATGCAGAGGCATTTCTGTAACAAGAATTTCTGTCTCAAATGGATTTTTAGGTTCTTTAGAAAACATAAAGAAAGTGAAGGTTGTTTATCTTTAATTTCTTACATTTTGCATTAGGCTAAGAGGGAACATTAGATGTTCCTTGGCCAGAACCTCTAACCTCATTGCAAAATTTCCTTGTAACATTGTTAAATCGCTGATTTTTCTCCTGGCAAAACCAGATTGCTAGCCCAACCTTTGCACTGGCATTGGCTGACCTGTAATTGCCTTGGTATGCACAGGTCTGGCCTTTATTTCACCCTGAAGCTGTGCACACCCACCGTCCTCTCCTGCGTGGCAGAAGTGCTGCTCACACGTGGGTTGTACGTCTGTTATTCAGAGACACTCTGGAAAGAGATATACTGGAAAGAGGTTTTAATGTTTATATATATGTGTTTATATATATATATATGTATAAACATATATGCATATATATGGTGCGGCATCCATGGGTTGTGTTGGCAATCCAGCAGCAGGCAGTCCGATGTCTCCCAGCAAAATAAGTGGGGTAGATTGGATTTGGTCCTGCATCTTGAAGGAGGTGGATATGAAACTGGGTGCTGGCAAGAGGGGCCAAGCATTTTTCTGGCAGAGGTGACCTGGGCATCCTTAACTTCAGCCAAACTCCACTGACACCCTGTCACAACGGGGTGCCCTTCCCCCCAAAGTTGTTGGCGATAAGTGTTGACAAAAAGGTAGCTAACAGTAGGTACCAGAGTCCCAAACTTGCCCTTGTCCAAACAGAAAGCTGGGAAAGGCAGTTTATTCTGTCTCACGGTTAGCTAGATATTTTTAGGATGTATTTTAGTTTTACCTTATCTAGCCATAAAATCAAATGTCCAGTATTCATGATTAAATGTGTTCAGGAATGCAAGAGAGGGACCTAATCCTTTAACCCTCTAACCCTGGAAGGGATAGATTTATATATAATTATATGAGGGCTTAAAGTGCAGATAAGTATCGAATAATATTTTCAAAAGCAACAACCCTGATTCAGTGCTACCACTCTTATGCCCAAAGATAGCCAGGTGTCTGACTGCACTGAAATCACCAATAAATGGGATTTAAATATTTTAATAATTTTACAGATATGAGCCCTTAGTCCTATGAAGCCCAAACAGTTCAACCGCTTTTAACAACATCAGTAAGTGCCTGTTTGCATCTTCAGGCAATGATGTCACTTGGAAATCTGACCACAGGGGTACAAGCCCTCTTCCTTCACATTAACTTTAAGTAAAATAGACCCTTAGGAGTGGAATACGGTTCCAGGTATATGTATGGGCTTAAAATGAAGCCCATAGCTCATAGGTCTAATCAATTTGACAAAATCTATTTTAAAAATCAGCATTAGAACTCAGTCTAATACTGCATTATTCCCACACCCTTTCTCAACCTTTTTTTTCCTAGGCATGGAGCATAAGGAGTTATTCTGTATGCAGCACTGGATTTAATTTTTTCTAAAACTCTTAAAAGTAATTTTGTTATTAAATGTATATTCTTCATAGAATTGCTATGTTAGTCCAGTTGTTTAAGAAGCTGTGAGTTTTTTAGAAGCATTTATGGTTCAGAATGCATTTGCGACATGGTATAGAACCTGGATTTGAATATATATCAGGAGTTTGTATTTTTGTTATAGTCTTTAAACATAATATTAATATCTACTTGGTAATTAGTTAGGACACATGCATTCTAATTAATTTGTCAGTTATCTGAAAAAAAACAACAAAACCCCATCCAGTTCTGTATTTGAGAACAGACTACATTTTATTCAAGTGCCAATCCATATTCATATTGTGATTTCCCGAGGCATTTGTCTCTTTATGCATAGGAAGCTGGATCATATTTATCAGGAATGAAACTTTGAATAAAATTATCATTATTTTTAGATGGGTAATAAAAGGCTGGGAACAGCTGAGCTTCCTCTCCACCTCTAAACAAATACCACTTTACTTAGGTACAGCTTTCTTCCTCAGGTTCCTGCCATTAAAGATCTTGGTTTCATTTGCAATTCAAATAAAGCCAAAGCATAAGTCTCTCTCTGAATTATTCCCCCAACAGTCTGTCTCTAGAAGTTCCCTTTCTTCTGCTGCAGCCTGTAATTCCTTCTGTCCCACAGAACATTTTTCGGAGTAGCTGGGGCTGAGATCCGGCCGCCGAGAAGAAGGAGCAGCACTTGGGAAGGCTCCCAAGGTAGATGTCCACCACCCGCGTTCAGAGAGACGCAGCAAGGCTGCTCCGGGCTTTGGGATTTAGCAGAAGCTTTGTATGGCACACGGGGAGGTTGGCAGGAACCAGACTGCAAATCCTGGTGTCATCCTCCTCCTGTCTGTCAGAATTATACATACACATGCACAGGCATCCTTCTGTCAGACGGCAGGAATCGATAGCGGCTGACTCACGGCAATTGTTGTACCTCCCTCGTGATCTCCATTTCTCATATATCAAATCTAAGTGCAATATCAAATAAAAATAACAGCAGCAATGAAACACCCGGGGTTCTTAGTGCCCACACAAGTGGAGGTTGAAAGAAAGGTGAAAACCCAAAAGCTGTGGCGGGTTGGAGTATCACACTGACTTTTATTAGGTATTAGTATTGCCATCTATTAGTACTGTATAAATGAAATTACTTGTTCTCAAAGCTGCTTCTTCCATTCTGGGTTGTTTGGGGCTCTTTCATCATCCTGAGCACATACTTTCTGCTCTCAGGTCTATTTTTTTACTATGCCAAAGATTTTACCTGCATATATATATAAACCAAGTACATGTGCATAGTAATGTATGTATTTGACTTTTACATACTGATATTTTAAATAACATTTAACTGGAAAGTTACTCTTTGCATGGTATATTTCAACAGATAGAACAAAGAGAATCACAAAAGTTAATTTCTTGTGACTTATGCCTCAGTTTACTCCATATTGTTCCACCTGAGTGAAGGATAATGAAAAGGAAAACATTTTAGTGGTGTGAAAAGAGACCCAGAGCAAGAACAAAAGTAAAGGCGGGTATCGCTGCGGGGCTGGCAAGGCTCAGCTGTGCAGAGCCGAGGCTCCAAGGGGATGCTAACCCTTACAAGCAGGGTAAGGGTGTAGTAAGGGTGTAGTAATGGGGAGGTGGGGAGCACCTGGGTTAGCAGCCACCGTCCAAAAGAAAGAGGCAGCTAGAAACACATTGAGAAAGAGGGATTTCACACGTGTGAGGTTGGTGTCCACTCCTGGGCCTACAGGCTGAGATAATTGGGTGGAAGAGACCTTTACAATGTCTTAAAAAGGAAGATAGTATAAGGCCAAATACGAAAAGCTGCCTGTTTAATTTTACCCTTTGTCCTGTGTTCTATTTTAGGCGAGTAAACTGCGCTTTGTTTCGAACAAGCTGCTGCCGAGTCCTGGGAGGTGCTGAGAAAGGCCGTGCCAGCCTTTCCGGGGTGATCCCAGCCGCTGCGCCCCGGGATGCGAACCCCCAGGGCAGGGCTGTGGCACGGGCTGGCCGGGCGGTGGGGGGCACCTCGGCAGCGTGGCAGGGGTGCACTGCCTGCCCCGCGGCATGGCTGGGACAGCTGCTAAATGCACCCTCTAGCATATCTACTGAAGGTCTTGGGCAACTGCCAGTAATGAGAAGTTGTTTCAGCCTTTCCCATTGTAGAAGGGATGCTAAAGCCCCCCGCAGAGTGTAGATATGGGCACAAGTCTGTCTGTCTGTGTAACTGCATCTCCTTTCCTGACAGCAAACATCAGCCAGACGCTCAGGAGGGGCTCAGGTCTCAGACACCATCTCATCTCTACCCATTGATGAAAACAACTTGCTGAGTAAAAGGCAAGAAAAAAAGGGACTCATGCTGCAAGCTGGAGAACCAGCACAGGACAGATCTTCTCTACATGCCTCAGCCTTGGGAAACCTGATTTTGGATCTCAGTCAAGGATGAGACACAGGCCATAGGAAACTTGCCTTTATTATTTCCAGGGCTCAGGAAGTTACTTGTTTCCTATTTAATTCAAATAGCTGTGCAGATTCGGAGACAAATGTGGCAACAAGAACAACAAAAAGGTCTGTAGTTGTTCTAATAATTCTCTGTACTTGTTTCCTGTATTTATTTCAGATTTAATACTTAAATGGCAACAGCCATGCTTGATAAGATGAGGAAACCCAGAGTTTCCTTCTTTTACACTTCGCGGTTCCCACGTGGGGAAGTGGATGTTTCTGACCTCCTTTTCCATACTGTCACGATACATAAATGCCCTTGACCATCATACATCTGTATATAGGGACTTCTTATATCCATCCCTATATATCTGATGGGGTTTTGACTGGTTGTTGAGGTAAGATGTAGCTGTTTAAGTTTTTGTCATGCTGAATAATTTTAAAAGCCTCTTAGAGGAGCAGATGAGGGTGCTGTGTTATTGCTAGTCCCACCTGCCTTGCTTTGGTCACTTCTGCCATCCCATGGCACTCAGCTGCCAGGATCAGGTCCCTGGGATCTGCTTGCAGATGACGTTCAGGGAATAGCAAAGACTGAGCACTTTGGGTTAAGTTTTAGGGAGGTTTATGCCCAAATCACAGAATCACTTAGTTTGGAAAAGATCTTTAAGATCATCAAGTCCAACCGTTAACCTAGCACTGCCAAGTCCATTGCTAAAGCATGTGCCTAAGCACCGCCTCTACACATCTTTTAAATACCTCCAGGGATGGTGACTCAACCACTTCCCTGGGCAGCCCGTTCCAGTGCTGGATAACCCTTCAGGTGAAGAAATTTTTCCTAATATCCAGTCTAAACCTCGCCTGGCACAACCTGAGACCATTGCCTCTTGTCCTGTCATTTGTTAATTGGGAGAAGAGACCAGCACCCACCCAGCTACAACCTCATTTCAGGTAGTTGTAGAGAGCAATAAGGTCTCGCCTCAGCCTCCTTTTCTCCAGGCTAAACACCACCAGTTCCTTCAGGTGTTCCTCGCAAGACTTGAGCTCTAGACCCTTCACCAGCTTCTTTGCCCTCCTATGGACACGCTGCAGCACCTCAATGTCTTTCTTGTAGTGAGGGGCCCAAAACTGAACATGGTACTCGAGATGGGGCCTCACCAGTGCCGAGTACAGGGGCACAATCACTTCCCTACTCCTGCTGGCCACACTATTTCTGATACAAGCCAGGATGCCATTGGCCTTCTTGGCCACCTGGGCACACTGCTGGCTCATGTTCAGCCAGCTGTCAACCAGTACCCCCAGGTCCTTTTCTGCTGGGCAGCTTTCCAGTCACTCTTCCCCAAGCCTGTAGTGTTGCCTGGGGTTGTTGTCAACCAAGTGCAGGACCTGGCACCAAGCCTTGTTCAACCTCGTACAGTTGTCCTTGGCCCATGGATCCAACCTGTCCAGATCCCTCTGTAGAACCTTCCTACCCTCAAGCATATCGACACTCCCGCCCAACTTGGTATCATCTGCAAACTTACGGGGGGTGCACTCGATCCCCTCGTCCAGATCATTGATAAAGACATGAAAGAGAACTGGCCCCGGTACTGAGCCCTGGGGAACACCACTTGTGACTGGCTGCCAACTGGATTTAACTCCATTCACAACCACTCTTTGGGCCAGTTTTTTAAAACAGCTTTTCCTAAACTGTTTTTTTTGGCAGTTTTGCAAGGATCCCTGCTTCTCCCCGCACCACAGTGGCCGAGCTGTGCCTGCTGCTAACGCCTGTCACTGCTGAGTCCAGAGTTTGTAGCTCACAAAACACAACTTAATTCTTCTCAAACACCAGTCCGGTCATTCCTTTATCAGGCCGTAAAAGTAGGTGATACAAACTTATTACAGCTACAGCCAGGCTGCTTACAAGTAATACAGCTAACTTTTTCATGAATTTATTTACTTATTTTGCAATGACATGATGAGCGTTTAGGTAAAATTCTGCCTTTATCTTCAGATGCCCTCAGTTTCTCATTAGTTAAAAGCCCATTCATTAGGAAGAGCACATTCCTGAGACAAACACGTCAGCTGTTGTAAATTGTTCCACCAAAGTTTTCTGCCGTTCACTGATTTTATAGAGGTAAGTGCCATGTTATTTATTCAATTAATAATCAGTAAAGAAAAAGTTTTCACTTCCTCTTATAGTCTATCAGTTAGGATGGCTTTCTGTGTTATTTTCTGCACTATGTCGATTCTAGACTTTATTTTATTTCTTTTTTTTTCCTGTCAAATAGGTATTTGGTGCTTTACACTCCAATATGTAACAGAAATTTTAAATTAGAAAACTGATCTTGAAAAGCTGTCTGTGAATAAAAGTCACATTTGAAAAACAAGAGTAATGTTTTGACTTTAAAGGTATTTTGGAATTTGATTAATCAATTTAATACTTAAATGCACTGGGCTGTGCAGGCAACACTACACACCTAGAAAGCAGCTAATGATATGTTGGTCGTGCATCTAATCCCATACGAAAAATAATAAAAAAAAATTTACTTCTTTCATTAGAAGCAAAACATTCAGGGTAATTATTTCAAGATGACTCACAGTAAGGCAGTCCTTCACCTACAAACAGTGTATTTTAAAATAATCTCAAAATGAGCCCAAAAGAGGATGCAGCTAGTTGTTTGACAATGAGTTCTGTTTATTAATGATTTGTGTTAATATATTGTGCTGGCTATTTGTACAGCTAGAGATATTTTTAATTCATTTATTTGAGACAACGTAGCTGCCAGACAAGCTGTATATTGGCATGCAAATAAAGTCTGAAGTTAATTTCACCTCAAATGCTGTATGCATATTTTCCAAATTGTCCTGAGTTTCTGTTTGGCAAAGGGTAATATTTCCTTTTGTGTTATCCAAAGAATAGGAATTATTTACTGCAAGCAGAGATTTACAGTGGAAATACACAACTGTTTTAAGCATATGCCAACATATTAGGCTTTTTTCGCCGACTAAAGGACACATTTTTCCTCTCACAAGATTATAAATGCTTAATAACTCCATTAATTCAACTGGAATATTTCCAGATTTACACACCTCAATTAATTTCAATTGAATTTTCTTGAATTACACCATCTGAAAGCAGAATTTATCTTTGAGAGAGCTAAAGTTAATTTAGCTTACAGCATTTTCTCAGGAATAAGCCAAGGCCTGATTGTAGGAATTGTCTGTGTTATCAATTCAACTTAATTTTCTTTTGTAAGTGCCTCTAATAACAATAAACCTTTCAAAAAATGAATGTGTGAATTAAGCAGATGGTGTGAAAGAAGCTAGACTGTTTTAAATGCTTTGCAACAATGTAAACTCATGTATTATTTATTGTACAGTATTACCCATTCATATTCTTATAAACTATTAAAATTACATGCCAGAAGGTAGGATGTATTCTGTTAGTGCCAATTAATGTTCATGATCTTCAGTTAAATGTATTTAGTAATAAATTAAAAGGAAAATCTATAAAACAGAAAGAACTTCTTTGCACAATACTGTTGGTAGGCACTTTTATTTTCACCCATCAAGGGCCAGAGCCAGAAGGACAGTGTACTGAACACTGCTGAGGACATTAGTCTTAATTATTCAGGGAATTAAGGCTTTAACAGCTCTGACAATCGATATGGCTGCTTAAGAAGGCAAAAGAATACAATTTATTTTTTTTCCTCTTTATTCTTATCATATGGGGAAGAAATAAATATTAAAATTGCATATAAAAGGTTAAACTTTTAACATAAACTTTACCACTTTAAATATTCAGAATATTTTTAAAATGTGCTTGTCTCCAGTTTATAATGCAATAGAAGCAGATGAAATGGACTTGAAAATAACAACACATCAAGCTTTTTCATTAAAAAAATAGATTAGTGTTTCATATATTAGATGCAATCTAAATTCATGTATTAGATACGTAAAATAGTAAATACTCTAGATTTTATATAGTTTCACCCACTCAGAAAGGTCTTCTCTTACTCAATCCCTCAGCAATTGAAAAATTGTTTGTGGCACATATATATTTAATCTCCCTCTACTGCACAGACAGATTTAAAGCTTATTACTTTATCTTTCCCTGGTACTCAAAGTGTCATCAATAAACTGCAGTGATTTAAAATGACAGGACAGTCTTTTAACTAAAACAATACTGGGAACCATGACCTGTATCTTAATTTTCCCTCTGTCACTGATTTGCTACTAAATCACTAAAAAGTTTCAGTATCCCAATAGGGAACGTTTTTGTCTCCAGCAGAAAGTTCAGAATTGACGTTTGAAAACCCGTCTGAGGTCCCTGTGTTAAAGGCAGTGGGGCAGTGCGGGAGAAGAGCCAGGAGGGGAGGAAATCCCTGGCCCGGGCAGGCTACACGCGCGTGCCCCGGCTTGTGCAAGAGCACAAAGCAAGGACAAGCCCAGCACACCGGTTTGTGATGGGGCAGGCTGTACCCAGCCTTGAACGGCCGGGTGCAAACAAAAAGAGGATGCAGGCTCCAAAATTGGGATGTGAAGGCATTTGGGACAGTTTATGGAGTTGTTGCAGCACTGGAGCATCGGACCAGGAGATGTTTAGAAAAGGTCAAATATTTTACTAGTGGTGCTTTGGTGACAACACACTGATGCAGGTGTCTTTATCTGTGCCTGTGAGATCTGGAAGTGACCGGGGCCCAAGTCTTAACTTCATGGACGAAAGAGCACTTCTGATGTCAAATCCTAGCGGAGTGACCGCAGCTGGCTGCAGGCTACACTGAGGGTCTGGTGCCTGCATGGGCAGCTGGGAAAGCTCGACCTTTCTGCCCTTCACCAACCTGCGCTGTCATTTCTCGCTTTTAAACACAGCTAAAACCTCTGTCATTCCACGCATCAAAAATTACAACTGGAAATGACAAGTGTCTTGGTTTCGCTGGGGTTTATACTGGGGTGAAAGTAGTTGAAGGAGTGGTTTGTACTTCTGTGAAACCCGTCCTATGGCCAAGGCAGGGGTGGAACGCCATCACCCTTTATAGCTCCGAGTAGCCCTCAGTCTTGTTGGTACAAACGTGATGAAACAATGTGTGTAAAGATGTAAGAGTCTTGCCTCTAACGAATATCTGACAAAGACATTACAGGTAGACTAAGATACACCAGGACACATGAGGTACTAGAATGGTTATTTTTAATAGAATAGAAGAATCTTGAGTTATATGAGAAAAATATCTTTTTGATACCAGTTCTTTTCTCTTTCACTCCCATGTTTCCTTGCAGTCTTTTCTCTCCATTTAAGGCATGACACGAGCTGCACATAACAGAAACAATAAAGCTAAACAGGAAATGCCTAAGCAGATCTCTAGCCCAAATATGACTTACTGTAAAACTGTGATATGCACCCAAGAATGTTCTCTGGTGTTTTCACCATTCATTTTAAAATGAATAACCCACAGTTTACAAAAATGTCAGCAGTGATAGCATAGGCCTGAATCCCCATCTCCTCACTCTTGGAATTTCTTTTCACATATTTTGCACAAAAATAAAGGGAAGCTACTTTGTGCCTTGCAACCTGGTATCTCTGTTCACCTTTTGGAAGTGAACTGTAAAATGAATTGCAAAGAAAAAAGTCAGTCGTATGTTTGGTTTTGTACTTTTGTTGATCTGTAGGGAAGACTGCTAACATTTTAGTGCTGTTCTTCTTCTGTTCACTTTTTAACTTGGAATCTAGTCTGAGAAATATAGCTGGAGGCTTAGGAAGGCATGTGAGTCAAGAGACTGAAAACTGGTAGTTGTGAGGATACAGTGAATACTTAATTTCTCTCTAATGCAGTTTTACACTTTTGGACTGTAGAAGGATTCAGAGTAGACAGGCAGCCTGTGTCCATCTAACTAACTTATCTAAGGCAAAGCATTTTTCAACAAAACCAGGAAAAGCAAGACTTTTTACATAATTTTGAACCAGAAGAATAACAGCAGAGAGGGAGCAAGACAGAGACAGGATGGACAGATTTGACCTTTCCCTTATTTCCCAAGAAGACAGACAAATATACATACATGTGTAGATAAACACATGGTATCTTGTAAGTCAATATTGTGTGCATATAAATGCTACCTCATAGAGAATAATGTATCAATGCACAAGATTTTTCAAGTTATTTTCAAGGTAATTTAAATGTGATTGTATGGTGGAAAAAATGTTCAAATACAGTTGAAATGTCCATATTTCTTAGCCACAATAGTAAATTCTACCCCAAATGTGGTCAGCCAGCATTCAAAAAAGGATATTTCTTTTAGCTGCCAATATTGCGCATTCCTCAGTGGAATGCAAACAATCCAGTTACATTAATTTCCTTTTTAAGTGCCATCCTATTTAACTTATTTTCCAAGCAAAATGCTTCCCTACAGATATGAGAAATGCTAATTAAAAGTAATGTGTGTCTACAATGAAAGAAAGTAGAGCCCTGCGCTCAGCAGTTGCAAGACAGGAGTCAATAGTGTGTATGACAGCCTGAAAGCAAGCTTGGTAAAGTGTTGTAAATCTATTTTAGGCCACAAAGCATGACTCTTTTCTATTTGAAAAATCACCTTTCCTCTACGATTTAACTGTACTTCTTTCGTATTCTGGGTTTTAAATGATGTTAGTCATGGTTAATGAGGGACTCTGAAGTGACTGTTACTGTAGGAACTCCAGATTTTTTTTTATTTCAAAAAGTGTTTCTCAATTCTGAAATAATTATGGAGTTCAGTGAAAGATGTGCAGCCTACCTCATACTTCACAGGTAAAACCACATGTCTGTGAGATCTCACTTTCCTACTGCAGGTGACATTGTATACATTTCAACAGCCTTGAAACTGAGAATACAGTTTTCTCTTCCCTGTCTGAACTGAAGGAGTGAGATAAGCCCAGCTTAGTCATAGGATACGGGCTTCCAGGTGTTACATTTGTAATATGATTTAGTTTTTAATATGATCTTTATGATATTTCAGAAAGATTGAAATGTCAACTAAACCATCTTTTTTAATTCTACTTGAAATTATGTCTAAATCTGCATACTCTGCTTCACTGCAACTTCTGCTTAAAATCTCTTTCTCCTTATGCCATAGTTATATGCCATTATAGCTCGGGAGAAATGACGCTGATTTCTTCAAAATTAGTACAAAAATGACATAGATATCCTGAAAGTTTCTCACGTAAAAGGCAAAGAATGGCAATGAAATGAAGTCTCCAGAACATCAAGTGTAAACTAAAGTATACAGTGAAAGATTTTTAAGTTTTATGAAATGCTCGTTTGATGGAAGAACAATTTTTGTTATCTTGTTGCCCATTGACATTAAACCACATAGGTAGTCAAAACACTTGAAATGTTCCACTCCTGAAAGATGAATCTGCATCGCAAATATGTCCATACAAATGAGCTGTTCATCCAGAAGAGATCATAAACCTTAGGCATCAAGAACAATTAAACTCAGCAGAAGATCAAAACACAGCTCGTATGGATTATTCTTCCTTGAAAAGTCAGCATACGGATGAGTATAAAATGAGAGTATGCATTTTCTGGCTATTATGAAGTTGCGTTGGTTGGCTATATGACCAACATATGAATCACAATCAAAAGTACTCACTGTAACATCATGTGTTACAGTGCAAAGGACACTGGGATAGTCAGTAAAAACCAGCAGAGAAGCAGAACTGGCCATCTGAAGAACACTGTTGGGCTGTATTGGAACACATGGTGTGCAAATGGGTTTCTTTAGGGTGAGAGTCTATATTTTTACTGATTTTAAGCTGTTTATTTTGGAATCAAAGTGTGCAGTTAAGATATCTAGTTCAGTTCTTATCAGCTATTTGGAAATGGAAATATAGTGGGATTCTGACCTATAAACAAGAAAATGTTTTCTTGTTTCAAAAATGATGAAAGGAATACACAGAAATGAAATAACTTTTTCTATTCAAGAAATGACAAATTTCACTACACTTATTAAAGGATAAATTGAAATCCAGCCATAACCCGCTTCGTCCTAAACTGCATAGCAGAAACTGATGCAAATAGAAAACCACGTTATTTTGTGCAGTAGGAACACGATCCAAAGTTTCCTGAATACAATAAAAAATATCTCATCAACTTCAATGGATTTGTGATCAGGCCCCACTTCTTTCACTTATGAAGAATTCATTTTTGTTTTTAGAATATAGAGCAGAAACACTGAGAACAGATTCAGCTCTGAAAACACTGTAGTGCCTCCGAAAGCTATGTGCATCTTTGGGAAGTTAAATTAACCATGATAATATGTCACTGAATCAGAAAAATGAGAGAATTTGAATCAAGGTTGATAATGAGCTTCAAGGAGGAATGGTTAGTGTCTGTGCTCATTAAAAAGCAGGGATTAAAGCAGTCCAATTAGTGTCCATCCATAAGACTAAAAAGGCCATAGTCCAAAGATACAGCAGTAGAAATTGTAATAAAAGATGTTTCCTTCTTGTTTAGAGGTTCTTTTGTGTGTTTGTGAAACAGCAGATAATTTATTTTCCCCTCTTTCAGAACTATAGGCTTACCTGTTTCTTTGAAAACTTGTTTCACTTGGCTTCAGATGGCTTTTTAAAGAAAAAGTAAGCATCTGTAATTAAATTCCCATGTGAAAATAACATCAGAATTAATTGTAGATTAATGCAACTGGTTCAGAACTTTTTCACAGGACAATTTTTTTAATTGTCTCCCCTTTAAGGAATTGTGTATATGGGAAGGTCTCCTGTGAGTTATAGAAAGTAACAGGAAAATGAGATGCTTTTCAATGAGATGCTTTGCAATGAGATGCTTTAGCCATCTAAAAGTCAGGCACGTTATCTAGGCACTTATCACCTCCTTTTCTAGGTTTACAGAGATAGCTGGGTGACTAATTCCACATAGCTTTAAATAAGGAATTTACAGCAGCTTTGGGAGGTGTCCAGTGTTCACTGGAGGACCCTGAATGACTGTCCTTGACCAGACCCCAAACTTCTAAACAGCTTGAACACGACTAGACACATTCCTGCCCCTTTTTTGTGGGATTCAGCTTGCAGATAGAGACATGTGCATGTCTACAGTTGAGCAAGGTGTCCAGGCTTCTTCACAATGAAGATTTGGTCAATCCAGTAAAAAGACCCTTGAGAATTCTTCAATGTGTCCTGAGATAAACATTTTCATTTTGTCACTTGTGGTGTTTTGTATGTGGTTCTGAGCAACGGGCTCTTGGTGACCCCGCCTGAGCAGAGGGTTGGACCAGATGACCTCCAGAGGTCCCTGCCAATCTCAACTGTTCTGTGATTCTGTGGTTTAAAGCCTTGTCAGGGACAGTGACAAGAATTGGCCAGGAACTAAAAATATAACTTAAAATTATCCTGCACTATTATTTCCTGGCCTATCTCTGTTATGATTTATTATTTGCAATATTGTAATGCCTAGGGCTGTCAGATCTAGACAAGAACTGTACTGTATTAGTCATTAATACCTGACAAAATGATCCAATTATATGTACATAATAACGCAAGGCTGAAAAATATCAGCATTTGGATTGTGGGAATAGGCAGCTGGGAACTTTTCTCAAATCTTTTTTTAACGCAGAAATTGACTGAAGGGCTTTTCTTTCTCTCCTGGTGCTCTTCCCATTTCATCTGAGCTATTGCTTTTTGAGAAAATCTTTGTTTATATTATAGGCTTGTTCTCATGTACTGCAAAACATGAAAATGTCCAGTCCAAATCATGAAAAAACACTTACAAATGTACTAAGTCAGCTTGATGCCTCAAAGAAGGAGCTCAAGGTACTGTGATGCATTCATCAGTTTGTATAAAACAGGAAGGGAAAGGCATTCTTTGTGGCTTTTTGTTTATCTGTTTGTTTTTTTCTCAGCCTATGACATTACTTATATGATTATGCAAGACTCTGCAGGAAAACAGAAAAAGATACCTGTTGCAAGCATACGTCTTCCTTCCAGCAGATCAGTGGTGTGAAAATAACCTGGCATCCTTTTCCAACAGCCACGCTGTACCTAGTACCAGCTTGATGGCCTGTAGCAATGGCCCATTTCACTCAAGGATGTTATCCTTAATGGGATCTAAAGGATTGTGAGCAAAGTTTTAAAACTTGGGTGCTAAATCTATATTTAGGCATGCAAAGCAAGCAGCCAGAGTACGGGCAAGGAAACAACAGGAGCATAAATCTCTAGCTCGCTAATGAAGGCTTGCTCCTGGGGAGTCTTGTAGGAGCTTGTGGCTTCTTGCAGTCCTGCTCTACACTCACTGCCCCAAGCCATTGCTTAAAGCAAACTGCCTTCCTCCACCTCTTGGGAAGGTGCTCTTGTACCAGACCACTGGTCAGGGGGACTCAGTGCTTTTCTGGGACTGAGGATGGAAAAACACAAGACTGAGGACAGAGGAGGGAAAGGCTGTTCTGTAGGAGATAAGAAGACAAAGCAGAGACTTAAGGGAAAGGCAGAAGATCAGTGGCAGAGAGCAGTGGCAGATAGAAAAAGACACATCAAACCCAGAGAATGGAAAAATGGCAAGAAAGGACAAATGATGGGGAGAAATCCTGGATTATATCACTTATGAGTGCCAACAAATTTTCAAACAATGGAAAAGCTTTTTCTCCTTTAATAAGTCTACTGGCAGATTTCAGTAGGGGTACCTGCAGCCTTCCTGTAGATTTGGCATCCCAGTACAGATTAAAAGGTAATATCCAAGCAGAACTACAAAATCTGGTATTTGGAGTGATTTTTTGACTATACTGGTTTGGAAAGCAAGAAACCTGGGGATCCTGGCTGTGAGCTAATGGATGGGTAGGTGTGAAGAGCTCTCCTTGTCTAGAGACCTGAGTGACAAGCCCAGGACGGAGTTGAGCTGTGCTTCTTGGGGAAGAGATAGGAGCAGGGGCAGATTCTGGAGCAGCTGACTGCGGGCAGCGGGTGAATAGCTGCCCCGTGGGGTGCAGAGTGGGGGTGGGGGTGCCTGGGTGCCGGTAATAGTAGTCTCCAAGCCAGTGAGACTGTCAGGGAAAACAGCAGACCCTGAAAGGAAAAATTAATACTATAAGCCCCCACTTCTACAAACTAGGTCCTTTTTTCAAAGATAGAGTGTGCTTTTCAGGCTAGTTAAGATCTGCTTAACATTATTTATTTTCTTTAACATATTGATATTTAATTTGCTTTCAGTACAATAAGTAGCTTAAAACATTAAGTCATTAATAGTATCACCCTTCTAGCCTGCAGATTGATTATCACTCTTGCATCTATTCATTTAGAAAATGAAAACTGAATTCAGGGGTAGATAACAATATGCTTTTTTTTTTTTCAGATATGCTGAAAATTGTGGCATTTCTGAGTTCTCTTGATTAATCTGTGTGAGGTAGAAGTGTCTGCCTTTTTTAAATTACCTTTCCTATTGTGACCATTAGCGTATACAGATAGTAAAGAAGGCCTTAGCCCCACTGTGATGATGGTCTAGGCAACTCAGACTGATTGTAGCAGAACATGCCTGGAAGCTGAAATTTCACATGGGCAGCACATTTGTTTTTATACTGTTGTTTTAAGTTATTCTTTTATTAACTCATTTGTAGACATTGGGCACTAAATAAGTGTTAAGGAAAGGACTGAATCAACTGTGGGAGGTGTATGGGTAAGAAGGAAAGCAAAAAAAAAGGTAAGCATCAGAACACACTTTGGACAGCGAAGTCTATAAAAAAGTTTTTCAAAGCATTTAAAATTAAACTTCATTTTTACAAGATCACGGTTTTGCACTTTTCTGTGTTTGTGCTGGCTATAATGTTAACAAAAGCAAGTCAAACCAAAATGCATCTTTTTGTCATCCTATCTGCTTCCAGGGTGGCTACTGTCCTTCTAACATGTCTCCTCATTTTTGTTTTCAAGGACACATGGTAACAATTTCCCAGGAAAAAAACCGTACCATGGATGTTTGGGTCAAACGGTTAGCAGTGACGGCGCTGCTTACCGCGGTTGATGCTCAGCTGCCGAAGCCGGCACGGGCCCCTCTGGTTCTGCACAAGCCTTTCATGGTGGTTTGGAATGCACCGACCGAGCAGTGCAGGCTGCGGTACAAGGTGGACCTGGATCTCAGCGTTTTTGACATTGCATCCAACACCAATGAGACTTTGAGTGGATCCAATGTGACAATCTTCTATCACACTCATTTGGGATACTATCCCTACTACTCAGATAACGGAGATCCTGTCAATGGAGGCGTGCCCCAGAATGAAAGTCTTATTAAACACCTTAATAAAGCAAAGTCTGACATTGACTACTGCATACCCATGAAGAAATTTCAGGGACTTGCAGTCATTGACTGGGAAAACTGGAGGCCCCAGTGGGATAGGAACTGGGGCAATAAAAGCATTTATAGAAATAAATCTCTTGAGATGGTTAGGAGACGGCATCCTCAGTGGTCAGAGGACAAAATTAGGAAAGTGGCTAAAGAGGAATTTGAAAATGCTGGCAAGAGTTTTATGAACAACACTATCCTTCTGGCTGAGCATATGAGACCAAATGGTTTGTGGGGTTACTATCTTTACCCCGACTGCTACAATTACGATTACAAAGAACACCCTCAAGCATACACGGGGAAATGTCCAGCCATTGAGTCTTCCCGCAATGACCTCCTGCTTTGGCTGTGGAAGGAAAGCACTGCTCTCTACCCTTCCATATACCTGGATTACATACTCAAGTCAAGTCCAAACGCACTAAAATTTGTTCACTATCGGGTTAAGGAGGCAATACGTGTTGCCTCAATTGCTAGAAAAGACTACGTTTTGCCTGTCTTTGTTTACTCCAGACCATTTTATGCCTATACTTTTCATGTTTTAACAGAGGTAAGCAGACAGACTTCTTTAGAAATTTAGAGATTAGAAACAGCCTCACAGAAAAAATGCTTTCTAAAAGTTTTCCTTGTATAAAAGCACTTATGCATTTGTTTTTCATATTTAAGGCAGCCCCTCTAAAAGGAAGTATTGTAGTCACAGTACAAAACTCTACACCTTCCAAGAGTTAATATTGCAGTGCTTTGGTCTATTTCTGTAGGATAACATTGTATACTTTTAATGAGGGTAATTTAGAAAGAAAGTACAAAGAAATCATTTCCTTTAGGAAGTAATTCATTCTGATATTTTAATCCTTCAGGACAGCTTGTGAAATGAACTTGACAAATTCTCGTGAAGTTTAAAACTAATCAGTGTAATGGAAAGATAAACTCTCACGAGAAAGGAGCCTCAGGGCTTTTTTGTTTCTTTATCCGAATGTAAATTCATTCAGTATAGAAATAAAACAGTCAAGTAAACTAGTCTGGCCTGGAGTTCCTAACTCCTTCACAATGAGCATTGGCCATCTCACTTTCCAGAGGTACAACATGTTCAAATATCTTCATGATCCAACAATTAGTGCTAACACTGTGGAGTCCTTTTAATAGAGAAACAAGTTTTTGAGTCATGCGATGTTCCTTCAATCCACGATCAAGTGCAATAAATGTATAGTGGCCACAACATTGATGGTAAAAATATATGTGTACAAATGCCAGACTTTCTGGATATGTAATGATGATTGTGGCTCTGACTTTGTTCATGCACATGTTAGAGAGGCAGAAATGCTTATTAATTTCTCTACTAGTTGTCCCAAGTGCAGAAAGTCTGGCTTTGATCACTATCAATTCCATGAAAGGGGAGGAAATCTGAGAGCAGGGAGCTCATGGAAACAACCCCTTGATGGCTAAGGGCATCTGGGGGTGTTCCCTCCCGGTGGTTTACGGAGAGCTGCATGAGAGCTCGCTTCTGCTGCTGCCAGAGGCAAGCTCTTGACTCAAACCAGAACAGCAAAAGGGAGAGAAGGGACAAGGGAAAAGGCAATGGCCAGCCCAGCAAACCACAGGCTGCGTGTGGCTTCAGCCTGGAGCTGGGGCTGGGGAGGTGCGGTGGAGCCCTGACAGCCTGAGAAGTGTTTCAGGCTGCCCCCCAGGAGGCAAATGGTGTGTAGAAGCAATCATGAATTCGGTCTGCCGCGTTTTTAGCAACCAGGGACTCTTTGGAGCTGTTTTCTGTGTGAGGCAGAAACTGCAGGTCCTAGCTGACTCAGAAATGGTGGGCAGATAGGCCAGGCTGGGTCCTGCTGAGGGCAAGGAGCCACTGGGGTCAGTACAGGCAGGATTTCACCCAGAACACCTTCACTGAAGAACTCAGACTGTGAAATAAATGAACATTCTTCAAATGCAGGCTGTAATAATACATTTTTGTAATATAAATTAATCCCTTAACTGACATTAAAATGCTACGAATGTTACTGAAAGCTATGAAAACTAACATGCTGTTACCAGTTATGCATGAGTTCAAAATCTGTGGTGGTATAAAGCAGAAATACATTAAGCTATTTTCTGAACAGTACAGTGGTAATTTGGAGCAGCATTCCTCTTAAGTTACACTCTTTAACTCACTGGCCTATTTTTCAGTTGCATGTAGCCATATACTGTTGGATATTTTAAAGATCACTTTGCAATTCTGCAGCCAGGGAAGATCCCTGCATAGCCAGAGAAACATCTTTGGGTTATGCTCCACTACATATTTTCTAATAAGGACAGTAGCCAGCGCTGCAGGCAGCCATGGGGACAGGGCTTGACGTATCTCCAGACTATACATAACGTCTGTGCGAACAGCTTGGGGACTGCCAGGAGCCTGCAGGGTTGCACTTAAGAAAACTCTAAATAGGAATGATCAGGAAAATAATGTTCTTGTTTTCCTTCATAGCCCTGAAGTCACCAAGATATGTTAAATATGGTTTTGTGTGTTCAGATTTTAGACTAGGCTGGAGCTTCTCATTTGACCTATGACATGCCCCTAAGGGATGCTCACAAACCTACAAATAAGACATGAAACCTCCGAGCTCCAGCAATGATGTGGATGAATGTGACAAGAAAAGGTGCCATTGTAGCACAATGAGATCCAGGCTAAATGGCCATAGAAAAATTGGGATAGCAGGCTCATAGATACCTGAGCTCTGACAGGGACTGGGCCAGGAGAACCACTGTCCTGCTCCATCAAGCTGTGCAAGACCGGTGACGTTCTGGTCCAACAGAAATAATTGCCGACACATGCAAGCCTTGTGTGTAAGCCCTTCTGTACACAGTATGAAAAATACAATAAATATCGCAGTGGAAGAAAATAGAAAGAATGGTTGTGAGTCACAGTCACTGAGGGAGAGACACAGGTCTAGCAGACCTTCAGAAAGACAAAAGACCCAGGTCCCAAAAGGATGCTGCAGCTATGTGTGCTGTACCTTTCACCTTGACTGGAAATCAGGTGAGTTGTGAATAAGGTACCAGAAAATCATCCTTCTTTTTTTTCTTACAAACAATTTATAAATTCTGAATTGGGATCCCAATCATTACGAAAGGTTTCTGTATTTGCTGGAGATGCATATAAGCAGTTTGCCATCTGTAGGGTATTTAGAAACTATCTGCCTTGACAATTCACTGCTAAGCATGTGGGAGAGGGAAGTTACACAGTAGCATCTGTGCTTCCTGACTAGATGGCTGAAGTCATTAATAAGGCAGGATGACAACTAACAAATGATGAATAATGGATAACAATTCTCTTGTTCACCTACAGATAGTCTTCTCTGATGACCAGGTGTGCATGTGTACGGAGACCATTCTCTGCAACTGCGCCAGGCTTGCACTACCATTCCTGAATACAGATAAAGCATGTCTGTAACTAAGACTGTTCAGAATTTAAAGGAAAGATTACAGGTGTCCTCATTTTTCTTTCCTCAACATGTAACTAGAACTAACTGTCCTCCTTCATTTTAAGCTCTGAAACTGAAATGGCTTAGCTGTCCTCCTATTTTTTTAGCATCCGGTGCAACGACCTGGCTGATCAAAATATGGAGAAGCATTGACAGAAACTAGAGCCTCCTCCTCCCTGCCAAATCAGCTGTCCCCTCAGAGACAGAACAACATAATCTTCAGGATCTTTGGTTGTTGCATACTGCCCCCAAAAGCTTGAACGAGAATGAGCATCAGAAAGGAAGAGGCTTTGTTGACTTATCACTTGGAGAAATACCAGATGCCTACGTGGCAGCTGACCCCATAAAGTTGCCTCTAGCATGGACAGATGAGGGTCCAATACAAGGACTAAAATAGGATTCCCCACCCAAATGTCAAGATGCTCATATTTTAAATTATATCTAAATTTTTTGAAACTCGCATGTTTTCTTCCATACGAGGTACTTCTTACACTCAGGTGGAAGATCCACGCCACTGAGTCCCCACTGATGCCAAGCTGTGCTGTGTGAGGAGCGGCGCTAGGTTCAGTCCTGAAACAAGGGCGGCTGTGTCTGAGGCTGCTGGTGGAGCTCATGTGCCTCACTCAGGGTTTCAGGGAGGCACCTCCCTATCTCTGTTCCCAAATTGCCACTCTCAGCCCTTACGAGAGGACCTTATCTTTCCATTTCTCAAAATACGTGAATGGGGAGTGAAATTTTTATTTTCTAACCCTGTCTGTGGCAGGGGAGTGTGGTGGTGGTGCCTCCCTCTTTGTGTGACCATCCAGTGATCAGAGCACCCACCTCTGCTGCAGGAGCTCTTGGCTCAGTTCCCTTCCAGGCCTGCTCAGGACAAATCCAATGCCCTACGTTAGACACCAGGAAAGAGTCAGGGAATCACCAGACCAAAACCAACAAGAGTACAATAGAACAAAAATAAAAGAGAGGGTGCAACCTCCTGTTCATAGGTTATTCAGGGTAGAGCCCTTCTGTGCTGATGGCTTTTGAGGTACTGAACATGAGTCGGTCATTCAGTAAAAGACATAACTATGCTTAGAAATTACAATTGTGGGCAAGTTACCTAATTATTAAGCTGAATTCATAATAAGCTGTAGTCAGGTTCTCACCTGTTTCTCTTGCACTCCTCTGAACCTTCACTGAGTTGGTGCAAAGTGAAATGGTATCAGAAAGAGCAATGGCGCTCCTCTAAGTGTTGTCTGTAACCTCACAGTGAAGGCAACCCCTGCTGGAGGGCTAGATGGGGATAATGTATATTTTAAGTATGGAGGAAGAGAGAAAAATTCAGCCTATGTCTTTCTAATTCTCTTTCCTCCTGGGGAGGACTCTTAGCACTCAACCCTTGTTTTAAAGAATACAAAAAAAAGATATGTAAGGTGGAAGGAGAGTGTTTAAATGCAGTTCCATACATTCTTTTTTTTTTTTTTTTGCAGTGAACTGCTTTCTTCACCAGCATCCAACATCTGTGCAGGTGCTATAAGAGTCCTTTAAGCAGCCCTAAGGGAATACACCTTCCGATCTAATGTCAGATTTTGGCCTTAGCCTGAGAAAAGTGCTGAGTTTCTCAGCATTGGCAAGGTGGTGATTCTTGGTGTGCACAAAAGCGGAAGCGTAGGTGCCACGGGAACTTCAGTTGTGAAATTATCAGTGCCATTGGACTTCGCACACCCAGAGGACTAGGTGAACTTTAAGGGTCACGCTCTTGGTTTTGATTATTTTATATCCATATGAATGAGACATGAAGTGCTGAAATCCCTTTGTGGATATGAATATAAAAGATTTCTAAAAGTAACAAAAGAAAGATGTGGAATATGAGGCAATAAAACCTGGATTTACTGAATCCTGGTCAATCACCCTAATTCCTAAAGCATATAACTTAGAAAATCTTTATTTTGGGGTTTTGTCAGGTCTTAGTTCATCCAGCAATGCTACATATCTATTTATTATTTATTTTGGCTGCCTAAAAAGGTTTCATTAATTTGTTAATCAGATCTGAACTGTGTTAATCCTAAATTACTCAACCATCATGTGGCTAATGTAGAATTGCAGTCCAGCCTTAGTATCTGGGTAATCTTCATAAAATCTTTTGCAGATGAGTAGAGCTGGGGAACTCATCACCAAGAGGCCAGGCTGTATCTCTTAACATTTGATATTTTGATCTTTAATTCATTTACCTTTTTTTTTTTTTAAACTCATAAATTAATTCCTATAGCAAAAAAAAAAAAAAACCCAACCCAAAATCAAGCAGCATTTCCCCTATGAAGCTAACACCTGTAGCCCACACCACTATCCTTCTATAAAACTAGCACCAGACTACATACTTTTAAGAGCAATTACATTCTCTAAAAGGTAGCTTGGATCATCAGAAGCAACATGAACTTCAGGCAAGACCAATTATACTTTTTATCACTCCAAACCCTGCACTAAGAGCCAGCAAGCAAACTCTACTCTTTCAGACGTCTGCAGGTTTTCCTTCATGTTTTGCCCAACCTTTAGTTAAGAGTCAAAGTCACTGCTCGCTCTGACTTCTCTGTGATTGTCTTCAACTCTTCAGTGGATTCTCCCTTTCGCAAGGCATTTATTTGTGCCTTCTTTTATATCTCTTGGGCCATAAATGTTTTAGGAATGAGGACTCCTTAACTCTGCATTGGTAAATCAACAGGCTCACTTACACAGTGAAATAAATTATTTAGTAGTAATTAACAATAATAACATGGTTCTTCCATGCTATTATTTTGCATTTCTAAGGTGCCACCACCATACTGTGATAATTTGGCTGGTCTTTTGTATTTTCTCCTAAAAATATGTGAAAAGACTGAATCAAAGACCATCACCAGCTTTTTAAAGGAATTTGCTGTTTCTTCATCAAATCAAGAAATATTATAATATCTGTCATTACAAACTCTGATCAGAAACTACTTTCTAATCAATTATTGTAGATATAAATTGTTTTAGATGTGATCATGGCTTGAAATTTGGGGGTGGAAGAAGATCCTTCATCCATATTATCTAAGATTTAATTGCATTCTTCTATACACAATACTCATGGTCTCAGGGAATGGCTTTGAGACACTTCCAAGGTAGGTTGCTACGTTGTTGGGAAGGCACCAGTGACTCCTGTTCTACACACAGCCTGTGTTCTGGAAGAGCTGCGTTACTGCTGTTGCTACAACTCGACCGCTTATTAGTGCAGCTCTAAAAGTGGAGGTGGTTAAGTCAATATGCAAATGTGTGCTTTTTTTTTTCTCTCTTTGTTTTTTTTTTTTTTTTTTTTTTTTTTTTTTTTTTTTTTTTTTTTTTTTCTTTTTTTTCTCTCATTTGGCACTGCATAGCACTGGGAAAGGCTCATTTTTCAAAGATATGTTTCCTGAAACAAAGGCATTCACGCTGGTAGGAACAGCAGCTCTGTAACTGTCTTGGCATGGCTAGAGCAGCACAAGTTAGACACCTGCCTAAAGCCTATCAACTGCAATCAGGCACTGTAAGAGCGATCCAATGATGTGTGATCATACTTACCATCACTTGCCAAAAATGGTGCCTATGTAGGTATGGTAATCATTCAAAGACTGGTATAAAAAATAGATAATTCAATTCTTAATTCACAACATCGCTTGGAAGACCCCTTCTGAATCAACTATAATGATTTCATTATTTAGTAGTCGCACTCATGCATGGAACCTATGCAAACCTTTGGAGATGCACTGAAGAGCTTTCTAAACTAAGTTGCGATTTTATTGTGAAGAATATACCACAGGACCTTAAAAAAAACCAAACCAAACCAACCAAAAAAAACCCAATGCCCATATCCTAGTGCTTTTTCACTTTTATTTTTCTATCTTTGATTTACTAATGTCTGGTTTTGGTCTTTATTTTCAGGTGGATCTGGTCAATACCATTGGTGAAAGTGCAGCTTTGGGAGCAGCAGGAGTTGTTCTTTGGGGCAGTATGCAATACGCCAGGTCAAAGGTAGGTCACATCATTTTATTAGTATTTAGGAATCACCTCAATACATCTTCTCTGCCACAGCACCCTCCATAGCATTTATCTATCCTTATTGATGTCATCAACCAGCAACTGAGGATGATGGCTCAATACTACTTTCAGGTCTCATTAGGTCAGTACTTTTGTTAAGCTGAGATGTCCTGTTGCTTCAGAGCACATTGCTTTGGGCAGGTCATTGGTAATATCATGGAATAATGAGTCCAGGTTAGAAGAAAGATATGTTTTGAAGCAATAACATGCAAATACAAGCACAGCTTGTTTTATAGTGTTCTACTATGTAGCTATAGCGGTTTGTACAGATCCACAGAGAAGGAATGGAGTCTGCAGGTGATTATTTTCTCTGGTCACTAGTGTTGAAATGACACATGGAAAATAACGTTACCACAAGAAAAAGCCTAATTCCTCCTCTCAGGTTCTTCAGGCTTTCACAAATAATCCTTCCTGAAGTGATGGAGGAGGCAGGAGGCTGTACTGGGGTTTCACAGGAGACAGGGCAGGCTAGCCCCCACTTCTAAACCTAGGATGGGCTTTGGTGCCCACTCTGCTTTTTATGCAGTCTGCTCTCCTCTTCTTCAAGTGTCTGGCAAAGCACCACTGACTTGGGCGAAGGAAGAGGGAATTCTGAACTGGAACTTTCTAGTCGTAATTGCAACAACTTCTGTGCTGGTTTCTGAAAATGATGTGGCTCCTTGTAAACTGAAGGTGTTGGAGGGACCAGGACCAAAGCAGTGATCAATATGAGCTTTAAAACCTATTAGTCCCATGCACTGCTCCTTGTCAGCAGTTACCAGAAATCTCTACTTAAGGAACTAGTTAGTCTCAGATTAATATATAAACTCCCTCTTCACTACGACTCCTCCCTAGTCTCATACTGTATGTTTCTACCAAGCTCCCAAATAGACAATATAGTAAAGGTCAATATTTTTCTAATCTTACCATGGAAGTAAGCTCACTTAAACCCAATAGATTACTTCAGTATGTAAATCCAAGACTTATCTCAACACGTTACATGAGCCAAGAACAGTTTTGTACTAGCATCTTCTTAGATATAATAAATTTGGATGTAATGCTGGCTATTGAGAAATGTGTCGTGGTCTTTTATTATTTACAGGAGAGCTGTTCAACTGTGAAACAGTACATTGACGGACCCTTAGGACATTATGTCATTAATGTGACCTCAGCAGCCAAACTCTGTAGCAAAGTCCTGTGCAAGAAGAATGGAAGATGTATCCGCAAAAACAGTGACTCTTCTGCTTACCTCCACCTGTCACCCACTAATTTTAAGATCCAAGCCCGTCACTCAGGGAGGGGCCCCAGGTTCCAGGTGACTGGTGAACCCAGCTTGGACAGTATTGAAGCCATGAGGCAGAGATTCATGTGTCAGTGTTACCAGGGCTGGACAGGAATATTTTGTGAATTGCCAGACCAAAGGCTAATGGAGCGCTGGGTTCACGTTGTGTTCAGTAGATCAAGAAAACAAAAGTTTTATGTCTTCCTCTTAGGAGCCATGCAGCTTCTGCTGCTTTGTACCACACACTGACGTTTTCTGAGGCAGTGCAAGGAAATAAGAAATGGTGCCACTAAGAGTTCTGTTCCTCAGCAAGTTCTTATTGCACAGGGAAAAGGCATTGTTGATTAAATAGTTTTATTCTGTTTTCTTCATCTCCCACTCCTGGAATTGCTTCAGACACTAAACAACTTTAAAGCAATCCCCTCTTTTTTATCAGCTCCTTTACTCTTAACTCGTGTTTTACTCATATGTTTAACAGATAAAACTTCTACTGGAACAGTGGAAGCTTTACCTGAATGAAAAATTTGAATAAACTTGTACAAGGATTCATCCATGTAGAGGTTTAAAAACGGACATAGAGCCTGTTTGTTTCAGGGTTGGATGATTTAACATATGGTGATGAGGAAAGTCTTCATGTGCAGCAGGGATCCCAAACAGATCACTGCAGCTCTTGCTGAAGTCAAATGGCATTTTGTGTGAGAGGCAGCACTGTGCCCAGAGCCACATCATTTGTGGCATCATTTCAAAAGTATTGTTTGACTGAAAATCTCTGCAATTGCCAGTCATTAGGTCAAACGTTCATTTTCCCACCACACCAGCCAACCAGCAGAACGTATGTGCATTTAGGTGAGGGGCTCCTGCACTCTGAGAGTGGTGCTGGCAGCTGGCACCCCGCAGTGTTCCTGCCTGAGCAGGCGATGGGAGAGCGTTTCTCCTCTCTCTGACTTCCTGGGAGGCTGGCAGCCTTGCTGCTTGGCATCACCACTGCTGTTGGGGCCACTGCGGGTCTTTGCTTTCTGCTCTGCAAACTACATGAGTCTGGTAATTCCACTCTCCTACTGCTCTTGTGCAGTGACTCGACCAAGCTGGCTGGTCAGTGACTGTGAAATGGGAACAGGCTGACAGATCCCACTGCTGGTGAGCATCTCTCTCATGCAGGGAAGAAGATGAAGAACCTTTTACACATTAGCAACATCCCGTCTTGCAGCCTTCGGCTTCAGATGGGGACCTCTTTGGAGGTGATGGAGCTTAATGAACCACTGATTACTGGCTAACTTAGCATCCATAACATGCCATCCTATCAGGCTGTGGCATGTCCATTTGCAGTTATTCACTGGTCCATGTCCATGTGTAAACACACACATTTCACCAAAGACCTGTCTTCCACACTGCCTTTCAGTGTAACAAACAATGAATGCCTTCACTGAATTGAAGACAAAATGAAGAAATTCCCTACATGTCTCTGAATTAGGGAAGATACTAAAATAATTTTCTTTTGAGGCTTTTGTATGATGCATTGCACTGAGTGCCATTGCAGAGCATGGACACAGAAATTAATAAAAAAACAACATGTGGGTCTAAAACATTATTTTTACCCTGACTAGTGTCTGTATTGATCATCTGTGGCCAGACTTCATTGTTCACATTACACAGTACCCTATTCCAGTAGCAGTTTGGTTAAAATCAACAAGGCTATGTGGAGAGGATACTCAGTTGAGTAAGGAAGTCTGAATCTGGCCCTTACCCAGGCCCCTTTCTTGCTACTGCCCTAAATTACTCGAAACTTTAACACCTTTCATAGAATGAANTCCTCTTCTCTAGGCTGAACAGACCAAGGGACTTCAGCTTCTCCTCATACGTCTTCCCCTCTAGAAGTTTAGAAAAACTGACAGTTGTTAAGAACTGTGCCTTTAGACTGAAGCTAGGGTGTTTACCTTTTGAAATATTTTTTTATTGATTATATATATTTTGCTTTAGCTCCTTTATTGAGTTCAGAGTTTGCTAAACTTCACAGAGAACTTACACATACTTTAGTGTATTGAGAGCATAGAAACTATTATCCCAGTTTTGCTAAATACCTGTCATCAGTGCAGGTCTGTATTCAAACTGGATGCCTCTGCTTTGTGCAATGCTGTCCTGTGTTCTGAAATGAGCAGTGATGTGAAAATGTTGTAATCGTCATGCACTGTGTCAGTGAAATGTGTTTTTAAAATTTTATGTGTTGCTTTATAAAGTCTTTCCATTATTTCTGTAGGCTTATAAGAATAAAATACATTGTGACATATACACAATTGATTTCAATAGCATAAATTCAATTAAACTGACATAAGATCTTCATCAGCTAAAGATCCGGTACTTTGTGGGATGTTTATACAAACTATACAAATACTGTGGGTGGAGTGCCAATACTCCCGATTCAGTCTGTGGCGTACATTATCTATTAGGATACACTGGAAGAGCCCTGTTAAAGTCCATAGGGCTCTGTCAGTTTACGTTAGGCGTAAATTTGACTCTTCTTTAGCCTAGGTTACCACTTCACACAGAAAAGCGTATGAGTGTCTGTGGTACTACATCTGCCTGGAAACTGAGGCTTTTGATTTTGGCTCATATATTTCCGTGAAGAACCACAAACCCAGCTCTGCATCCTCATCACCAGGTTGTCTTAGGTGGAAGACAAAAATCAGAATTTGATCTGGACTTCTTATTACTTATTGGAGGAACCACGTATCTAAGTGAATGTAATCTTACAGATTTTTTTTTTCTATTTTAGCTAGCTAAAGCCATTTCTTTTGTAAAGAAAATAAGATTTACCATTAGACAATGTCCCTAGAAGTTCTTTACATCTACAGCTGCCAGAGGTGGGGTTGGAGACAGCCGTGCTGCTGACTGAGGGCAGGCAGAGGTTGTGCAGATGCATGTAACAGCTCCCACGTCTTGTGCAATCCCTTGTGGGACCACTACCTACACCAGCCAGTACCAAATTCAGGATGCATTTGATCCCCTTAGCTCCACAGGTGACTATGCCCTAGGTCACCTATCCAGATAGGGTCACAACGTGGTGCTGCATCAGTGCCCTGTACTAGGGTGGGTGCAGGATGGGATCATGCAAGCCTGGCTGGACCCTGATGCTTGGCAGGACCACAGAGCTTCACCACCCTGCAGGGCCAGCTGGCCAGCTGGCACGAACGCAAAGGTGGCCAAAGGCTCCTCTGCTTCTTTCCTTTCTTTTGTGGGTGCTGTGTGGCCACTGAGAGACTCAGCACCCCTCCAGGGTTTACTGACATCCTGGTGTCTTCTTCTTTTTTTTTCTCTTCCCTGTGGAGAAATATGAAATATAGTGAAAACCTTGGCAACAAGCATTTTTTACCTTCAGTTACCATTAAATTAATACTAGTCTTCAAAATAAGTGATGAACTACTTGATTCAGTTAATCCAGGTCTGAATGTTGAAATCAAATTCAAGTGAACTGGCTTTCTTGCAAAGCCCAGCTACCTGGAAGGTAGGGAAAATGTATCTTTTCTTTTTCCTTTCCTTTCCTTTCCTTTCCTTTCCTTTCCTTTCCTTTCCTTTCCTTTCCTTTCCTTTCCTTTCCTTTCCTTTCCTTTCCTTT
>VXBL01004413.1:142256-163070 GCA_013400195.1 Aramus guarauna | reverse complement strand
CCTTTCCTTCGCATGTGTGTGATGTACTTTCATTTCCTTTCCTTTCCTTTCCTTTCCTTTCCTTTCCTTTCCTTTCCTTTCCTTTCCTTTCCTTTCCTTTCCTTTCCTTTCCTTTCCTTTCCTTTCCTTTTTTCGTCTCATCTCATCTTGTCTCATCTCGTCTCATCTCGTCTTTTCCTACTGCATTGATCCTCCCAGGCAGGCTGTATGGTCCAGTCTTTGGAGAGACATGATCCAGCTTCTCTCTGTGGTAGACTTCTTTGGAGGAGGGAGAGTTTGAAGCAGCAGAGAACTGTGCTATAACATTTACGATGATGTCCTTACCGAGAACCAGCCCTTAAAGCATAGTTTGTCCGGGGAAGTGGGCATTGGTTTCCAGAGGTAATAGGAACAAGGATTTGCCGCATTTCATCTGAACCACCTCTGCTTCAAGACGATAATGGACTCAGACCCCATATCTTTACTCTTCCCAAATGCTGAGCTGTAGAGTCCTCTAATCCTCTGCTTCTTGTCAGGGGACAAACACTACCAATGGAAGCACGACTGACAGGCTTACAGCTTCTCTCAAATTTGCTGATTTAGCATTCCAAAACTTTGAGGAAATGTGCTCATTTCCTTTTTGTCTCATAACTCATAAATGCATGGAAAGGTGAGGACTCATTTTGTTCCACTTCAGTCTGACAGGCAGATGTGTGAGGCTGCGGTCCCAGCTTGACCAGCTTTAGATGCCACTGGCATCTTCTGCCCACTCCCAACCTTTTCCCTGTATCGTGGTGGGCTGTCCCCTGCTTGTGCTAGTACGGCAGATCGGGTGCCCTTGCGCTGACCTGGATTGGGAAACCATTCAGATCAAAAGTCCCCTTGTTAAAAAAAAAGGTGCCTCCCCCAAGGCTTTTCTTCTAAAGCCAGATTAACTCCTCTGACTCACATCCCGCTGCTCACACAGCTGAGCCAGGGCTAAGGAAGTGGGCAAAACCCATGGGGAAGTGGTAGCAAAGCTGTAAGCTGAGTATTGCCACTCAAGAAAACACATCATGAGTAAGCAGCCTTGGTATGTCGTTGGGAGCATCGGTCGTGGCTCACCCAACCCATCCCCGGGGTCGGTGTGGCAGGGGAGAGGCAGCGCCGGGCAGCCTCTGCCCTCCTCCGTGCCTCCGGGCGAGACCGTGGGCAGCACATCTCTCCAAGGATGGGGGTACTGCCGTGCCAGGGCACCTCCTGGGCTCCCCCAAAACCTGAGGGCTCCTTGTGGCAACCAGCCCAGCCCTTGGTGCCTCACGAGATGCCAAAGGCAGGGCAGGAAGACTTCTCCTGGAGTGGCACAACTCGGGAATGTGTATATTTAACATGTTTTCTGAAGTCCCTTTTTCCCACTACGTCTTGAAGGTGAAAAAGGATGAGAAAGGCTCGCTGGCTGAACATAATCATACAGGCATTTTTGTGTTTCAACAGCTTTTTCCAAAAGCAATGTTCTCTGCTAGGGTCAGTGGCTTTGTAAAAATGGGAATTATATTGTTATAGAAAAAAAGTGCTAACGGCCCTCACAGACAAAACCAACAGAATGAAATCTCGGACCAGTTTGGATTTATAACATTGTGCATAAATATGCATGTCTGCATTTTTTTCTGTTAAAAATTACTAAAATAAAAAAAAAATTGGTTAAATTAAAAATTGCCTTCATTTTGCACTGAGAGCATTTGTTGTAGGTAGGTAGTGAATTAAAATTGCACATCACGTGTAATAAGAAGACATATGAAAGACTTTTCCAAAGAAACTTTGATACGGTTAAGATGCCGTGGCAGCCACAATTTCTATTTTGTTTACATTTCAGGAAAAGTAATTTCCTGTCAATCTGGGCCAGACTCGGACAGTGGGAGTATTTGCAAACACAGGTTACTCTAAAAATAAGTTGGGAACGGTAGTTCTGTACAGTTCGAAGAACGATATGGGCTGGGAACAATACAGCTTCTCAGAGACAAAAGTCCAGTGCTTCAAAAACCCAAGGAAAAACAATGACGTCACATACTGCTTAATGAGATTAAAGCCCCATAGCTCTTATTCAGCAATGCACTGCGTGCTTTCCACATACCATAGCACGCAGCAGTAAGGAGCAGTCAGAGGTCGCGTTAGACAAGATGCAGGAACCCTTTCAGTAGCTTCCCAAAGTAAGCGTGCGTCTGAGGTTTAACCTTGCTGCTTTTAATAGTTACAGCACACCAGTTTACCCCTGTTTAATGTCACCAGAGCAGTACCAAGGTAGCATTTTTCTGATTCAATGAATACCGTATTTAAACTGTAATAAGAAACCAAAGGGATTCATGTGTGCTCATATCCATCCACATCTGCATGTACACGTGTCTATATGAATGAGCGCGTGCGTGTGTATATTGCAATGCACGGGCCTGTAAGTTTGACCCAGAAGCAGCAGAGCGGTTTGGGAGGGGGGTGAGGCTTTGGGAGCTCGGCGGCAGTTGTGTAACCTTATAGCTTGGCACGTATGGCCTCTGCTGCCGCGCGGATTATGTCTATTATGTAACCGCATTTATACAGGAAACTAACAGCATCTAACAAGCTAAAAATAAGCAGACTTCTATAATTTCAAAGGACAATATTTTAAACTTCGTTCATGCGGCTGCTCCTATTTCAACAATAAATGTGGCCTCTTCAGACATTTTATTTATTTTTTGACTAGGATGATATTTTAAGACGCTAACAGCCTGTTTTCTCAGAGAGTCAGAGCTCCTTTCTCATTTTTCCATTACAGCAAGAACTCTCCTTGCTTTTATTTAAGGCGCTCTCCAATATCTGCAAGAAGCAAAGCTGCCCGCAGTATCAGTCCTGCTTTTTCTCCTCAGTCAAGCAGTCTGACATTTGTGGGCAACTCCTGGAAAAATTATGTTTTCTTCCATGCTAGTAATAACCTTCTCAGTCAATTAGACAGCAGATTATTGAAAGCATTTTTTATATTACTCCTTCAGAGGTTGGGTTTACAGGGCAGAACAAAAAGTATTTAGTTCTACCCCTCCCTGAAATTGCTCTTTGCCTCGGCTAGGTGCCCACTCGCCCTGTGTGCTACGGAAACCCTGCGGGGCTGACGCCTCTCTCGTCGATGGCATTTTGGGCAGCGGGTCATGTACACAGAGGGCAGATGGGTTTTTTTAAGCTGACACTTGCATTCACCTTGTGTTGTTACCCCTGCCCCCCCATGTACGGCTGCTCGTGCCTCTCCCCGTGGCGAGTGGAAGTGAGCTTCCATACGAGCATTTTGACGCTCAGCACGAGGATCCCGATGAGGACGGCAGAACAGGGTCACGCCAGGTATCGCCTCCGCCGCGCTGGGCTGCCTTGGCTCCGCGGGCACAGGGACGACTCAAGGCACCGGTGGGGGCCGTTTGGTGTGGGGGTCCCCTCCATGGGAGAGCACAGGGCCCGGTGGCGATGCTGATCTTCCTCCTGTGCCCCCCCACCCTCAGCAGGCTGCAGTGGGAGCCGGGGGGGAGCACTGCCCCGAGGCGAGACGCAAGCTGGCAGGGCCAGTGGTGACACCCTGCTGCTCTGTCAAAGGTGCTTCTTCAAGCTTGGTGACACTGAGTCGTGCACAAAGATCCTGCAAAGTCCTTGAGTGCCTACAATGGCAAGCAACGCTGATTGTGTGGGGTTAATTAGCACAAGCATGAACTGAAGCTCTTTGAAATTTTGGACGACTCCACAGACAAGTACTCTTAAGCCTCAGTGTCAAACTTTGGACAAATAACTATTTTTCTAAACCTAGAAGTAGGGAGGCACAAGACAAGCTCTCCCTGGGCCTTTGTAGGAATTCAGGTACTGATGCACCTTGATTTGGAGGGAAGAGTGATGTGTAAGCACTGTTGCTGCATTCATACCTCAGCAGCAATGCTCAGCTATGAGTATACTTAGATTAAAACCTGATAATAAACTAACCTGAGTGCAGTGAAGATGCTAGTTTGAGTGGTAGAGTTACCCCACTTTTGACAGAAAGTCCTTGATTTGTGATGCAATCTCCTATTTTAATTTTGTTGTGATTTCTCCGCTCTTAAAGGGGCACAACCTCATCTGATGTAAGATGATAAATCTTTATTGATTTACAGTACCTGAAAACCAGGCATGAAATATTCATGTTTGCTTTGTTCACCCTTGGATTTTTCCTTTTAGGCTGTCAGTAGTCCATTAGTTCCTAGCACCCACCAGCCGCTACAAGGACAGTCAGCAGCAGCTCCTCAAAATATCCCCTCTGTGCTCCCGGGAAAGCAGCAGGTCCTGTGACGGCTGAGGAGAGCGGGATGCGGAGGCTGCGCTGGGGCACGGCCACTGAGCAAGGCTCATTAGCTTTGTTCAAAGTCTCCATCCATACATGAGGCTTACCGAGGTTTACGTGACTCCTGGCTTAAAATAATTGCAATAATCCCTTAGACTGACAACACTGAATTGTTGTATTTCCTCCAACAATAACATTTAGTTCTAATGCAGTACTCAGCTGGGGGGTGGGAAGGGAGGGAAGCCAAATGCTTTTTTGTTGTTACTGTGTTACAGCTATTCTGTTGGAGTAGGAAGAAAGGAATGTCACCCGAATCTGCTGGTGCTGGGTGCAAGCTGTAATCACCCCAGTGTGCGTGTGGGTGTTTGTTCTGCACAGTTTGGGGGCACGATCTTACCCTAGTGCAAATACAAAGTAACTCTGCTGGGCTCCCCGGGAAAATTAGTGGGAGGAGAGTCAGCTCCTTTCTATTGTGCAGGGCTAACCTTTTGTTTGGTTTCTGTGAGAAGAATATGCTCAGAACATCAAGCATCACTTAGTTTTCAGTTAGGATTTACCAATTGAATCAGGGGAGTGGACAAAGAGGAAAGATACTTCTTAATCAGCTCCACACAATTTAAAACACTGTGAGGAATAAGAGTAAATCAGCACTAATCTGGTGGTGTTTGTTATTTTCTCTCATCCTCAGAAATTCAGGAAGAAAAGGGTGGTAATGGCATGCCATGAAGCCCATTTCTGGTCCAAAAATGCCCTCCATCCATGCTGCATAGATGCACCATGTGCCCAGGGGCCCCCTGGAGAGGGAGAGCCCAAATTATTCTGATGCCTTAAAACGGGCTCCAACTTTGTCCTAACGCAGGCTAAAGTCAGGTGGCTGGCTATGCTGTATTGTGGTCTTCTAAGCACATCTCCCAAACGTGGCTCTTTGCAGCGTGGGTATTTTAAACTACGGTTAAATGAGCAGTGTGGCAGGAATCGTGGGCATCCTGGGAGCCAGTTTAAGTACACTCCTGTCCACAACCTTCATGTCTTCAGACTGACGTACTCTCAAAGAATGTGAATTTTCTTGCTTTGCACATGGTGCAATCCATACAAATTTCCGATATGCTATCACATCAAGACAATGTGGTAGCAAGGCAGACCACTCAGGTTATTTTAGGATTCAGGCCATTATGCTGATTCTATAGTATAAGCATCCAAAGTACAGCTCCTAGTCCGAAGGCTACCCTCTCTGGAAAAGGGGGTACTGGAAAACCTTTGGGATTAAAACAGGGGGAAAATTGTTGCATGGAGCACTGAGAACCTGGCCAGGCTGGACATAGGCCAAAGAATCTTTGTGATTATTTCAGTGTTTGCCAGAAAATGACCCAGTCACTGGCATCAAGATCATTGGGGAAGTACAAGTTAAGCATACAGACTGATTTTATGGATGTTTCAGTGGGCTATTAAATCAATCTGTCAAACCATCCGCCTTTTTTTGCTAGGATTAAGCATGAGTCTAATCTCTCAGGCTGGACCACTGTCTGATGTAATTGTCTACAGATGAGAGACATCTATGCAGCATGAAGTGAAGGAGAAGTCAATAGAATAAGGACATTAAATCAATTTTCTTCATTTTCTATATTCAGGACTCCAGCTATCCAGAAGGCCACCAGAAAGCGAGTGTTCCCATGTACGTAATAAGAAAAGTCTACTGTGGTGGCAAAAGGAGCTGAGATGATAGAGACCAGCTGACTGTCCTGATGAACCCCACACAGACTTGTAGCTCGTCTGCTAAAATCTGCTCTCCTCTGTCCAGCAGTCCCAATTTATTTATGATAATAAATTAAATTTTATTACAAAATTGCTATCAGCACTCACCTTCCAACCTGCCATATGTGTGTTAAAATGCTGAATTATAGCTTTTGGTGCTTTATTCAGCTTATTCCTTACAGATGCGATGGGAAATAGCTCTGCTGCACCAGATTCATGCTTTCATTTGTAGTATTTTGAGGGTGCCCTGCCCTAAATTTGAAATGTCCCTTGGCTCAGGATTTTTAGCACCTTCATCAGGATCAGCGAAGCACTGTACTAAAGGGGTCTGAATCTCGGCTATAATAAGCCATCAGTGTCACTGGGTCAGTCAGATGATAATTGTGCAGCGAGATCCTGCTCCATTTTTATTATTCACCGTGCTGCATGTTCAGTCCCCTGCATTTACTAACATAACAGAGATACTCCGCAGGATCTCATCAAGGCAAATCGCTAAAGGATGCCCTGCTCTAAAAGCTCCCATTGACACGAGGGGAGCAATGCATCCTCCCACGCTGTCCTCCCTGAGGCTGCTGCAAGCTCTGCGGCTCTCAGGGCCATCTCCTCGGTCACCAGCCTCTGAGCATATTGCCTCCGCACCCAGACCCGGCACAGACAGCAAGATTCGCTGCTGACAGCGTAACTTCAACTGGACAAAACTTGTTCCAGCCCGTCAGTGTATCAGTTTTAGCTTTGCTGATAAAAAGCCAACCAAAGGAGTATTCTGTAAAAATCCAGGGATTTTACTGGATCTCTGGGTGTGAAAATTCTTGTTGCAAAACCCATGCATGTCTTTGATAAGGGTATTGGGCGATTGGCTTGCCTGTTGAGACAGCCTGGTTTAAGCCCCCCAAGGTTGTGCTGTGTCAATGTCATGTTGTTGTAACAATGTTAACCAGAAAGGAGAAAAGGTCATTGTCTTTATTCACCATTTGTAATTTTTCTAATCCCTTGATATGAATAGTGTAACATCACTGGAGTAGGATTTTTGTTGCAAGATAAATGCCAAAACTTGAAAGTGCATTCCTCAGGTCTAGATTAATTGGGGGAGAGGGATACAGGGTTTATATCATCTGATGAATGCTTAGTCATTTTCTTATCATTTAGCCAGCTAACTTTTTCAGCAGCATCCTGTGATCTGGTTCAAGTACTTCTATGTCTATTCAGTTCACAGCTTCCTGTTTTAAGCTGATTTTGCTTAGTCTTAGCTAGAGCTGTTTGCTGTCTCATAAAGACATATGATTTCTACTTTCTCTCTGCTGGGAATTGCTGCCCACTGTGCGTTTTCACTGTCTGCTGGACACCAAGATGGGCTGCCTCCATGTTGCCTTGGTTTACAGAGAAAAATATAATTAGCAGAAGGGGTATAACTAGATACATTCATTCTGTTTTTTGTCAGCTAGGACAGATACAAATGAAAGAAATACCTAGCAAAAAGGGGAGGACAATTTTTAGCATGGTGCCATCCTGCACAACTGGAAGCAAATTTGAAAAGCTTGGGGAAAGGGAAAAATATTGAGCAGAGTCTGGGCACAGAACATCCTTTCTGCATGCTGCAAGCAAGGACTTCAGAGCCTGTTCCCAGCTGGAGCATGTGTGTGCTTGTGTGGTAGCTAAGTGCATCAGATGGAATAAAATCAGAAGTCAGTGATTTTCGCTCACATAGAATATAAAACACTAACTGTTTTCTCCTTAGCAACTTCTCCTTAGAGCAACTACAAATATCTTTCTGTGTTAAGTCCTCTGTGACAAGTTTTTCTCCCTGCCACTTCCCTGCAGTCTTCAATAACCTATAGTGATATTTGTTATTATTATTATTATTATTGTTGTTGTTGTTGTTGTTATTATTGTTATTGTTGTTGTTATTATTGCTGTTGTTATCAGCTTGCTGATCCCACCTTTCCCATGTGCCAGCTCAGAGGCTCTTGGGGCAGGAAATCGGTACATCCAGCGCGCAGTAAAGCGTAGGGCTAATTACACCCGAGGAGGGATGTGCAGACCCACGGCGCGGGGCAGCGCTGACCCCCCCACTTCCCATGAGCAGGCAGACCCCAACGTGAGGAGCAGCCTCCGGCGATCCCCATGGGTGTTGGCAGAGCCTGGCTGGGCAGCGCTGGCCCTGCCTGCCCCGGGGTGCGATGCCACCAGGTGCCCCAGGGCACGGGTGGCCGCCGGCGCACGCCGCTGGCACACTTGTGCCATGTGACATAGGTCCTGCGTGGGAAGTGCTCCCTGAAACCTGGGGTAAATCACCCGAGGGATGTGCCCAGCCCAGCTACTGACACCTCCCTGAACCCCACTGTGACAGGCATGGGAGCAGAGGGGCAGGGTGGTGGTACAGCTCTCATGGGGGGGAACTCAGCATGCTGCGATTTTGAATTACATGCTGCACTATAAAAAAAATAATAATTGTAGGGATTTGCTGCCCTCTGGCAGGATTTTCTTACAGCTCTGATTCTCTGTGAACTGCGAGAGCAGTGCTCAGCAACAATGCTCCAGCACAGCAAGGTCTCTGTGTTTCCCAGCTGGTTGCCGGCAAAGCAGAGCAAACTGCTGGGCACCGCTGCTGCAGCCTCCCTGCAGCCCTCCTGGAAAGCCAGCAGCATCTGCCGATCCCAGGCAGGGGCTGGTGTCAGGGCCCAGGCTGCTGGGCTGGCAGGAGCACCCTGCCCCTTCTCTCCAACCCTCTGGGGCGAAGGGGCAGCAAGCCTGACTCCCTGAAGCTGGTCCTTCCGTTGGTTGCCTCCTCACAAGAGCAAGCCCACCACCTTCCAGCTTTGGCCGTACAGTCTTCTAGTGAGAAAATGTAGTTTGGCCTCTAATGCTGACGAGCCCAGAGTGGCTTTGCTCAGTTTGATTTCTTGGATTGGTATACACTTTCTGAGAGATACTCAGCAAATTGGGCTAATTTTCATTAGCATCATTTTCTGAAAGGTCCATTAATGCCAATATGGCACTTGTGGATATGTGGATAGTGGTTTTGAAAACCTGAGCTTCCTTTTCAGTAAACACAAAGTATTGTGAAGCTCATGGGGTGAGATTTCTCTGATGAGATGTTGAGTTCTGCAGTGTCTATGCCATACTGCATTGGTGCTGCGGACTGCCTGCCTGGTCAGCAGGACGAACAGGCACATCTTGGACACTTCAGAGCGCTCTGATGTCTCAAACTGTCAGATGACTGTATCCTAAAAGCATCCATGGCTTATTAAAAGTACCTAGGTTGGCTACCTTGGATGTTGATGTTTTTGCTGCAGGTACCTGAAATTAGGCCATGCTAGTTCTATCCTAAAACAGCAAAGAAATGGGGAATGGAGAGGTCCATAGAAGTACGTCAGGTGCGTAGACATTCCTGATTGTTTTTCTGGTTTGAGATAAAGGGACAATGATATAGATGCACTACTGCCATTAGTATATGTAACTGTTTCGCCATCCATATGACACCCATGATCCTCACCTCCAGCAGGTCACAATCACAGGAGAGATGAATAGGTAGGCGAGGACTGAGAAAGAATAACAAGTGGGACTCAAATACACATCCATGATCATCCCTGATGGTCGATTGCACTGCTGTGTGGGATTTCCCCAGGGTTTTGAATGCAAGGGGGACCCTGGAGCTTAAGGATGGATAAGACTGTCTCTCTGTCCTGTTTTTGGCAGGGACAGAGTTAATTTTCTTCCTAGCAGTTGGTATAGTGCTGTGGTTTGGATTTAGTATGAGAATAATGTTGATAAAGCACCGATGTTTTTAGTTGTTGCCAAGCTCACACTGCCCTGACAACCAGAAAGCGGGGGGCACACAAGAATCTGGGAGGGGGCACAGCCAGGACAGCTGACCCAAACTGGTCAAAGAGATATTCCATACCATATGACGTCATGCTCTCTATATAACTGGGGGGTTGGTCGGGAGGCTGGTCAAATTAAAGTCTTGCTGAGCACCAACTTCAGTTGGTGAGAAATTGTGCTGTTCCTCACTTGTTTTGTATGTTCTTTATCATCATCATCATTATCATCATCATCTTCCTTTTCTGTCCCATTAAACTTTATCTCAACCCATGAGTTTTACTTTTTTTTTTTTCATTTTCAATTATCTTCCCTATCCCAGTGCGGCGGGGGTTGGGGGTGTGGGGGGAGTGAGTGCATGGCTGTGTGTTTGTTTTAGCTGCTGGCCAAGTTAAACTATGACACTCTCTTACATATAAGTATATAGGTTTTGCAGTATATCTGCTTTCTTTTCTGCTTAATATAAAATAATTGGCAGGGACCTTGTGACTAATGATTCTGCTCATAGCAGTGGCCACAGGCCTTAGCATCAAAGTCCACATTGCACAATGCAGTGCTGTGCAGAGCTATTGGAGCTGGTCTGGAAGGCGCTCGCTCCATATGATAGTGCAGCCAGGCTAATAAATAGCTCAGAGCAAGCTTTCATGAATCTGCTTTATTGCTGTCAGGGTTTTGAACTTGTATCCTTTTATGATACTGCACAATGACAATGAAATATGTGTGCTTGTTTAGAGCTATTTGGAGTTTCTCCGGATGGCACTGTACTAGACAGGTCAGGGATGTTCATGAAGCTGTGAAGATGGTGATAAAAGCCAAGGTTTGATTTTATAGTTACCTTTGTTACTGTTGAGAAAGCCTGAAGAATAAGAAAACCATTTCTTCATGAACCTTTCCCACTGCGACAGCCACAGCCACTAAGACACCCTGAGGCCTACTGAAGTGATGGCAACATCCTCGGTGATTTCAGTAAGACCTGGATTGATGAGGCAAGCAACTGTGATTATGTTGACTTCTTCAGACTTACTTCAGCTGGGAATCTTCCCTCTTTCTTTGGATTAGATTGTGCTCACTTTGTTTCTTCAGTGTTAGCATGGTAGATGATACCTTAGAAGTGGCTGATACTGGTTCATATAGCTATATATGGAATGAGTACTAATGCCTCTTCTGTTATGTTCTACAGACTAACTGGGAGATCAGCCTGATGTTGTGTCTTAAGTCATGAAAGTACTGCCTGAAAATGGGACACAGTTATGCATCATTCAACTTTCAGCCCCTGGCATGGCTGTGCATAGCTCTCATCTGGACTTCCCTCCTATGAAACCAGCCTGACCACCAGCTTGGGAGAGGAAGCCTTTCACAGCCAGCTGGAACCACCAACAGACCCACGCTCCTGAGGTACAACATACTGAACCTGGAAATGCTCCATATAATTGGAAGCCCATTAGCTAAAGCAAGAGGGCAGAATGTGATCATATTTCATGATAATAGGCTTGGCTATAATCCTTGGTACACATCACAGGAAGTCCCTGTTAATGGTGGCCTACCCCAGAACTTCAGCTTGCAAACTCATCTGGACAAAGCCGGTCGTGCCATTAACTATTACACCGCAGCTAAGGACTTCATGGGCTGCGAGTACTGGAGACATAGCGGACCTGCAACTGGGATGCAAAAGTAGTCTATAGAAGAAAGTCCAGGAAACTCATAACCAAAATGGAATGGAATATTTCAGCAAATGATGTTGAACATTTAGTCAGACTTTCCTTTGAAGAAAGCACAAAAGCTTTTATGAAGGAAACAATTGCATTAGGAATGAAAAGCAGACCTAAGGGCCTGTGGGGACACTATTTATGCACTGTCACAATCACAATTTCCTCAATCAGAACTACACTGGTTCCTACCCAAAGAGTGAAATTTTGAAGAAGAATGAGCTTCCCTGGTTCTGGGATAGCAGTGCAGCCATGTATCCTTCCATTGGCATTAAGATATCCCTTGGAAACAGTCAAAACATTTCGCACTTTTCTCAGTTTAGGATGAATGAATCCACAAGGACTTCCTCCATGACATGCCAAGATTATGCTTTGACCGTATTTGTGTATACTCAACTAGGTTATAGAGAAGAACCTTTATTATTTTTGTCTATGGTAAGCTTTTGCTGGAACAATGTGGGCTGCATTTATGCTTTAACCATTCTTACAGATGGTGCATCAGGATGGAAAACCTCCTACTTGGGCCAGCTCTGCTGGTTCATGTTAATCGTCCACATGCTTTAAAGAGCTCAATGTTCTGAAGAAAAAATTCAGTCTCAAATACCTACATTTTTTGTTTTACTTCATCACTATGCTATACTCAAACATGCATTTGAGTGGATTAAAAGGATTTCAGCAATTTGATGTAGTATGAAGGAGGTGGTTAATACATTAATCCCCCCGATGTACTTTCTTCTGCTCAGGTATGCAATCACTAACTAATCCCCAGATAGCTGCCCCCTTTACAGAAATGAAACTGAGGCAAAGATGTTAGTAACTTGCTCAGTGTTACATCAGAATGGCGAATCAAAGCCAGCAGTCTCTCTGCATACCTCCATCTCAGAAATATTTCATTTAGTCCCATACCTACCTTGGAGCAGGCAAACAGTGCACCAGAACCAAGGAGCACTGCTCACATCAGCCGAAAACACACGCGCATACACCCCCACACACATAGACCGCCACCCCCACCCACCCCCACACACTCAGAGAAGTATTTTCAAGACCAGTGTCCTATCCTAGTCCTTCTTTATGTGATTCTGGACATCCTCCCAGAAACTGGATGAAGACAATAGGTTCCTGTGAAAAAGCAGCATAATCTGTCACAGCCCTGGCTTAGTTCTTCCCTATAGACAGGGACTGCGCTACGAGCAGGTTTCAAATTCTACGTTTCAGAGTTTAGCAAGTGAGCTGTATTCACTTTTTAAAGGCTATGTTCAGTCTTTCAGCCCAGGTAGAGTCTGAAGCTGGCACCTTGTCTGGGAAGAAGCATTAGCTCCCTCTTCCATTAGGTCCAACTACTCCCCTAGCAATGACATCACCAACTATGCTTCTCTTCAGCTTGAAGGCAAATGCCTATTCTTAGACATTAAAGAAGGTGTAGGCACCTGCTTTGGTGCTTTTTTCCAGCTTGCCCTTCCTTAGCTTTGCAAGAAGAGGATATATGGACATCAATAACCGCTGCAGGCTGGTGTGCATCCTCTTTGCCATTTTATACCCAGTTTCCACCTCTTTTCACCCTTAGGCAACCAATTCCTGTGAAGTTTTTCTACTTTGATTCTTGATGTGCTGTGGCCCTCAGTCTCCCTGAAATCGATGATGATGTGTAGGCAGTCACTCGCATATCAGTGGTCTTTCATCTTCAGTGCTTGTGGCATAGTGATTCACTTGTTGCTTATCCTTAATCACTATTCAAATTAAGGATAAACATCCAAGCACCAAATACCCTCCCCTTGAAGCCTGCGATATTTGGAAAAGGTACAGTGAAAGACATCTTTCTGAAGCAAACATAGAAAGAGCACAAAACCTGAAACTTAAATTCTTAAGATTAGCAGTGTTGCATTTTCCCTTTCATTTAAGGTTGCACAATGCCAGCATTCTCCATCCTATAGAGTGTGCCTATTGACAGCCCCTTTTTCTAAGGTTTTTGTAAGAAGCTGAGCAAGCTCCTAGGGAAAGCAGCAAGAACAATGCACGCCTTTGGAATCACAGCTTTCAAATTGGAGAGGGACAGGGAAAACAGCTGATTGACATAGCAGAATAGCTCCTTCCTTCCCCTTATCAGCAAAAACAGAACTGAGGGAATGCTGTGGGGAATTCTCATGTTAAAAATCCCACTTTAATCCAAAGATTTTAGTTGTTTCTAGTAATCGATATCAAATAATTGCAATTACATTTTGTATCAAAGTAAACAGTAACCCAATGTTTGTTCACTTGCTTATTACCAACATCTCAGGCAGTACCTAAGTTTGAAACTTATGTTTAATAATCTTTGTACTCTAGACAGCAAATTTTTAGCCGCAATAAAATACAGTTCTTAGGGATCAGAATGGAAAGAAAATGTAGTCTGAGGGACAGCTACATAATAAACCATTGGATTACTTTAGAAAGGCTGAATTAGCCTGACAGTGATGTCTTTTTTCACTGTAGCAAAAGGTCTTAATAACTCTATTGGAGAGAGTGTCCTGGGAGCTGCAGGCATTGTTATTTGGCGAGATATGAATTTAACTTCTTCAGAGGTAAGCCTGTGCCTGATTTAAATGCAATGTGTAAGATCCTAATTTTATCCTATTAATAGACACTACCCAGCTGCACCAGTCCCATGTCCTCGGTACCAGCAGAGCTGACTGCTTAACCAGTCTTTGCTGTCCCCTAGTCAGGACGACCATGGAACATGGTCAATTCTTCCTGCCTCAACAAGGTCTTGTGAGGTTCACAGGCAACTAGTGGTAGGGAAGGAAGCCAATGGCTCATACCAGGCATTCTGGAAGACAGTTCCTCAATACTATCTATTCCAGCTAGATAAAACACCAAGAAATCAGCTAGAGCCTGGTTAGCACACCAGATTAGGTATACCAGTAGTGCCCAGCAATTTGTTGGGTTATGGGAACTCTATTTGTGCTCATCTGTGGACAAGTAAAATGAAACAGGCTGTTGAGATCAGATGGAGAGGCTTTGTATTACGTGATATCAGACCTAGCCTCATTAAAAATCAAAGATTGATTTCTGAGGCTCCGTTACCTCCTGGAGCTTTCAGAGAGTCACACATCAAACCTTGTCATGAGAAAAGACTTTGTCTTTAAAGCTGTGTGAAATGGGTGTTCTGGGCTGCTTTTCTTCTGGCAGATAGCATAGAAAACCCAGCCAACATGAGAATGAATGGCTGAAAATAAGTGTTCAGTTGTCCTCAGTAAATTCAACTACTTCAGCCAATTTTTGTAAATATTCAGCTGCGGTTTCTGTCAGAGTGAATGTGAATAGGAGGACAAACTTCCTTTCAATTTGGTCAAGTGACAAAGGCAAGGCTCTGGAGCATCAGCTCCAGACCCTCACACTCTTGCCACACAGCCACACTGTCATCGCCTGCATTTCTAGCATACATCATGGCTTCTTTGTAGATCTACAGGCTGTGGTGGTTTCTGGGGAGTGCAAGTTGCTAAAGCCCTTTGCATCTCCATTGGGTTATACTTCCTGTATAAAACTTCCTAATAATCCTTTAAATTAGTTGAATTTAAATTATCTTGTATGAATTCATTGATGCTACTTACATATTGCATATTTTTCAGAAGGAGAAAGGAAAAAATAGAGTGGTTAGTTTGACATCAGCTAAAATTTCTTTACAGAGTAACTGCACAAAAGTGCAAAAATTTGTTGATTTAGAATTAGACCCCTACAGTATCAATGTCATGTCAGCAGCTGAGGTGCACAGCAGGCATCTTTGTCAGGACAATGGACAATGTGTATGAAGAACCTGTAGAGCCTCGACATACCTGCATTTAAATCCTATGAACTTCCAGATAGATGTCTTGAAGGAACAAGGATTTATTGTGAAAGTAGAAGCATCAGATGAAGATCTGGAAATAACAGCAGAGACATTTGTCTGCCACTGTTATCAGGATTATGAATGAACGGACTATGGGGAAGCTGCTGATGACCATCCAGGGAGCTCTGCAGACTCTGTCCCACCCAGAAGATTTGCAGTGATCGGCCTCCTTCCTTTGCCTTCAACAGGTCTTTTCTAACTGCTGCTTAGTCAAAGGGCTGGTTTCAGTCAATCGAGAGGAATGGTAGAGTGGATCCAACAAAAAGTCTCACATGCTCTGCAGCTGGAGACTGGACATGTCATGGTCCCCAGTGTAACCCAAACCCTGCAGCTGTGCCCTGAGATGTAATGCCCATAAGGCACGGAGAGAGTGGGGCACCTTGAAGGCTGAGTCAAAGACACACAGGTCATAGGAATATGTCTTGATCCCATCTTCTGAGATTAGGCTGTTTAGGAGGCTAGAGGCCAGGCTTCTGCCCAGCTGACAGCCACAACCAGGACAGCAGAAGCCTGCTACTACTGGAAAGAAAATAGTGTGAGGTTCATTTTTTCCCTTTGTAAAGAAAGGGTCTACCCGTATCTGCCTCTTACAGGATGGCATGCTGGAGAGAGCATCCTCCCAGAAAATGGAAGATGGAGAGGAGGTTTCTAGTTTCTTTTCCATTTGAGTGAATTCAAGTCCATGATTTCCTCTTTCATGTCCCGTGCAATGGAGGTGTTCATGCTTTGAGCCCTCCAATAGGTAGAAAGGAATGAAAGAGCCAGGAGATCAGGGGAAAAAAAAGACAAGCCACACTGTTGACTAGTATATTTACTGAGAAAGGAATGCATACATTCTAATCCAACAACAAAGGGTCCTCCTGTGGGTTTTTTATACCATGACTATTTAATATAAAATTAATAAGTAGTGCTGGGAGCAGGAACTCCATCACAGCCAGGTTTGAAATTTAAAGCTAATATAAGCACCTCATGACTATTATAGAGATGTAATCAACAATGATCAGGCAAGTTTATAATATTCAACAAGAAATTTCTGTCCCAACTGCCATTGTAAGATCCGTCCTCTGGAGGGGGTGGAAAGGTTCGCAGGGCTCTCCTTTGAGTCAGCAGGGAGAAGAATGCTCTTCTAGAGGTGACCATGAGCAGAAAACATACCTGGCATGTCTCCAGGGCACTGGACAACTTCCAGCTTCTCACCTTCCCAGCTTCCCAGGGGTTAAGTATTCTCAAAAGAGAATTTGCTTGAATGAAACAATTACAAATCATTTGGTTATTAATAATAGACATTAAAATATGCACACATATAATATATATGTGAAATAATTGTCTCTTTATGTTAGAATCCCTGTAGCTAGAAAAAGAATGGGTAAATAGCCATAAGACAAATAAGGGACTTATGAGACCTATGCCGAGTTCCCTGCTTATTTCTGTTTGACCCAGGAAACATGAAACATACCATCCAACTCCCACTGGCCTCCATTATTCTTTTTGTCCCAGAATCTTAAAGATCCCATCAGGCTTAGACCTTTGTGATTTTGCACCTCTCAGCAGCTTTTCATTCTTCAAACATTTGCTATTAGTCTCATATCTAACCTCAGTGAGTTATTGCTGTAATAACTATGTTAAACAAATGATTGTAAGGTGAAAAAACACTATGTTAATAGAGCTCTTGAAGGCAAGTGAGAAAAACTTTCATTATTTTTTTTGACAGAATTCCTTTGTAGGAAGAAATATTTTAAATTCCACTTAAGTTAGGGGAGACTGTGACTAAACCACAGCCAATCAATAAGAAGTAAATTGAGTTTAGAATGATCCTGCTTTAAAAGAAAAAATATAAATGAAATTCAGGCTATTTCTTTAAAAAAATAAATTAACATGATCCACTAAAAATTTTCTAAAGCATATTTTTACAGTGAAGAAAACTAGAGATATTCTGGCTGAATTTTCTTTGATGGAAAGGCTTTCTCAGAAAAATGCAGTTTGTTAAAATCAAAGTGCTGATTGTGGTGGCTTTTTCAAATGAAGGGTGTAAAAAATGATTCATTTGACATTCTGCTTGTGCTGTAGGACTGAAGTACATGCTAATAGGAAACAAAATGTCTCTTAACGTTTTCTGAACCGCATTGGATTAGATGTTAGTTTTGACTCTTCTTGCTGTCTTCGTTAAGATCACATCTTACTGCTCATGGTAACTAAATGGGAAAGAGAATCAGTGTATTATAAAATCAAATGTCAAACTCTTCTTCAAATGTGTTAAATTAGCAACTGTCTGTAAGATATTAATGCATCTTGTATAAATTTTATGATATTCCATGGTATCTGAACATGGATCCAGATACGCTGGATCAAATTTCTCCTACCCAAAATACCCATTGAAGTGAGACAAATAAATTAGAAGCTAACCCATTACGGGGGAGGACACCACTTGAGGACCACTTTAGGTACAGTGGGGTTTAGCTGGCTTTGACATAAACAGAATTTGGGCAGATGCTGTTGGAGATGGCAGTTTTGGTCAGAGGGCCCTCTGTCCCACCACAGTGTCAAGCCAGGAACGTAAGCCCTTGTTTGGGTCTGGGCCACTTTCCTCTTTCGGCAGAGGTACAATAGCTGTTTATCAAAGCACAAACCAGCTCTGTCTTATCGCTTCCTTCCATTGAGAGAAAGACTGAGCGTTTTTGCTACAAAGACTCAATTTTTCAAGTGTTCTCCTGCTATTCTGCATTCAGAAGAAGACCTCAAAATACAGGTTACACTGAGAATTGTAATTCTTAATTATTGCAGCCCAGGTAGGCAAACAACAAAGCACAGGCCAGTACAACAAAACTGGGCTTTCAAGTATTTCAGAAGTATCTATGAAATTTCAGTCTCTCTCAACAGTATTGGCAGGCCAGATGATTTTTGTGAGGATAAAGTAGCCGAGATCTTCGGTGTGCCAGTGACCACCTGCAGGATGGCACAGTGATGGCTTCCCAAACCACAGTAGGGTACCCCACGTGCAGAGTCTGTTCTCGCAGGGAAAGCTGAACCTGGTACTCCTTCTGACTCCTCTGCTAGCATCTCTCTCCTTGTGAAGCCAGAGACTTTCTGGTGTAGATTCAGATCTCTCTTCTGTTCTCCTGTGAGGAGCACTTCTGATTTCCAGTTTTATAACTTTTTGGATTTCTGTTTTATTTTCTTTGTGTTTTCTGTTGGCTATATTTCATGATCCTCGACTGATGTGCTGGTATTTACAAATTTATTTCCCAGGATCTAACTGTCATAGAGCATCCTGTAAAGAATTAGACTGCTTAAACTTCAGACTGTGGGTTCCTCTCTGGTGTCCAAACCCTTAAGATTCAGGCATGCCAAAACTGAGTGTTATTTTACGGATTTCAGCAGGAGTGAGGCACCCAAACAGGCCTGAGAACCTGTGCCTGGGCTCTCAGCAGCTGCTGTTGCACATGGTATGTAGAACGCAGTGCAGCATGTCATAACAAAACTGATGGTGGAAAAATTATTCTTGCTATAGGCTTTTTCCCTGCAGAGGATTAGTGATCATTTTATGTTATTATAGCTACTAAATGGTAGTGATAAAATTAACTAATCTCTGTAAATTCATGAGAACAGATGCTTTTAAGTATAATAAACATATTTTCTCTTATTATGGTACAAGCTGATTCTTCCTTTCATGTTTTGAGAGGCTAATCATTTCTTAGTAATAAGATGTGAAAGTAATAATATATAATAATAATAATAATAATAATATATATAATATATATAATCTTCCATGCTAGAACATTCCTAAAATAGATCAGAAGGCACGCATTACATGCAAAAACAAGTTTTGAAGAAGTTTGCGCAGGCACCTAAACACAAAAGATATCTAAAAAGCATGTAAAAGAGCTTATTATCTAAGTTGTTAAAGGTTTTGATCAGCTACTAAGCATTTAGATAACCAATAAATATCCTATGTCATTTGGTATTTAACAATATTTAGTGGTAAAAGGTATGAGAATAACCTTAAATTTTCTTTCAGCTAGCCAAAAGCTAGTCAGCTAAAAATCTGTATGTATCCCACTAATACTTGAAACTGTGTACAATTTTCAGTACATCTAGTCTTTTAGCAGAGGCAACCAAGGTTATTGAAATGGTTTTGTAGCTGTGAATGAGAACAGGACATAAGGAAAACTGCTCTGACATTATTGCCTGCTGATTGCCCTCCTAGGCTCTTCCATGAATCACTTTGAAATGGGAAATCAGACACCAGTTATGAATTTCAGGTAATTTGGAACCTCCATTTGTGGTATTGCCTGGTCTTGACATGCTGTACCAAAATTCCCACTGGCTTTATGTTGATAAAGATATTTTCTCTTTTTGCTTCTATTTTGTGTCATCCTGGCAAAGGACTGATGTTTGAAACTGGCACCTGGTTGCAGTCATACCATGAAGTGGCTGTAAAATTCATGGCCTTGTTCCTTCATCTAGATCCAATCAGGCAAATCCCATCTGCATGTGTAGCCAGTTAGGAGGTACAGATCCAAGTGACAGCAAGGTTAAGTTAGTATTTCAAATTAAAAAAAAGAAAAAAAGAAAAAAAGAAAAAAAAAAAAAGAGAGGTGATCTGGTGTAGGCAGCCGTTGTCTCAATCATCCCAACTTATTCAGTACTAAGCTATTTTGCTCCCACTAGCCTCGAGGCAGCCGAAGGGTAATGCTGCATCTCTTGCCCATTTCTGCTGCTTGATCTTACAGACAGGGATTTTTCTTTATCACTCCACCAGTTTCAGAAGTCTGGATGTTGATCTTAATCCCAGGCTGGGGTTAACTGATTTGCTGCAAATCAGTTTCACAGTCAAGTGCAAAATAGATTTGCCTTGGCATAATTCAGGTGCCTAACTCCCTGAAATGATGGTTAAACTCAGCAATAACACTATTAAATGCAGCATTTTAAACACTGTACAGATTGCATTGCACATTCATTTTTAATTGTATTCTCTATTGAAATTGATGGGAATAGGGCTCCTAAGTACATTTAATGAGCCAGATTTATAGTTAGGAGTTTGTTTCTACTGTTCTTATTTTCATGTAGAGGGGATTAAATAGTAAATTCCTATCTGAACCCTAGTACTCACAGTTATGACAGATTATTTTATGCTCATATTGAATAATTTAATCACCACTGTCATCATTGTATTGAGAATAGTGGAACAAATTGCAGGTCTCTTCTATCTTGTTGCATATACTTCCATCTTGTGCTCTGTTGGTGGAAGTCTGAGGTATGAAATTTTCTGAAAATTACATAATTATATTTTGAATCTTAATTTATCTTGAACTCTAACCTGCAGAATTAGTACCTGAATTTTCTACTGGGGTCCCATGTTAATGGATTTTTCTGAACAGGCTCATCTTAAAAAAAAAAAA
>VXBL01004413.1:124709-142223 GCA_013400195.1 Aramus guarauna | reverse complement strand
AAAAAAAAAAAAAGATGAAAGCAGATTCAGAGGTATTGTGGTTTTCCTCTGCTATGTCAGCTTAGCCAACGGGGTTGCTGACTCAGATCACTTTTCACAGACTGGTATACCCTATGAAATTCTTACAGAAAATGAAGTCTGAGCTACACATGACTTCCTGCATATTTAGAAGTGAGATATGAACTGTTACAGATTTCTTTTCTGATTCTTTGGGAATTTGTGTATGCGTGTTTCCTGCAAACATGTTTTGAGAGAGTGGGAAAGGAGAGATACAGTATGAACCAGAACAGCTGATAATCACATATTAACATGCGGGACAGGAGATTTGGATTCAAGTTCTTTCCTTGACAGAAATGTCACAGCACCATCTTATCCAAAAAAGATGTTCCAGAACCTTATTCAAACAAGATTTGTAGTTCAGCTCATGCCTCTCTATAAAAGTAAGCTTCCTGAACAGAAAGTGAATGCTGTGCTATTCCAAGGATAGTAAAACCATATGTCTTAATGATGGCAATTAATCTATTTTCTGATAGGATTCTGGGTAAACAGTAATTTTGGAAAGCAGGAGCTTATTAGCTCTTCCTGAACACTGTGTTTCTGTAAGGATTCTCTCTCAGGAGACAAGCAAGATTATGTTGAAATCTGCCAGGACTGGCTGCAGTTACACCTTAGATGTGACTGAGGAAAACACGGCTCCCTCTTTGACCCTCTGTGTTGGGTTTGCATGGCAAGGTTTTGGTAGCTGAGGGGGGGGCTACAGGGGTGGCTTCTGCGAGAAGCTGCTAGAAGCTTCCCCTGTGTCTGATAGAGCCAATGCCAGCCAGCTCCAAGATGGACCTGCCGCTGGCCAAGGCCAAGCCAGTCAGCACCTCTGTGATAACATATTTAAGAAGAGGGGGGAAAAAAAACAACTATTGGAGAGAGCTTTTGCAGCCAGAGAGAGGAGCGAGAAGATGTAAGAAACTCTGCAGACACCCAGGTCAGTGCAGAAGGAGGGGCAGGAGGTGCTCCNTAAAAGGAGTCCTCCCCTTGAGGATGAAGAAGTAGCAGAAACAACGTGTGATGAACTGACCGTAACCCCCATTCCCTGTCCCCCTGTGCTGCTGCGGGGGGAGGAGGTTTGAAGCTGGGAGTGAAGTTGAGCCCAGGAAGATGGGAGGGGTGGGGGGAGGTGTTTTAAGATTTGATTTTATTTCTCATTCCTCTAGTCTGTTCTGTTTGGTAATAAATTAGATTAATTTCCTCTCTAAGTTCAGTCTGTTTTGCTCGTGACGATAATAAGTGAGTGATCTCTCCCTGTCCTTATCCTGACCCACAAAGCTTCTGGTTACACTTTTTCTCCCCTGTCTGCTGAATGAGGTGAGTGATAGAGCGGCTCTGGTGGGCACCTGGCCCCAGCCAGGGTCAACCCACCACACCCTCACTGGATGTGGTTGGCAAAGGCTTCAGCATTGATTCTCTGAAGCTTTGTTCAGGGCTGGAGCAGCTCTTCAGTTTCCTGCTGCATGGGGAATTTGCTCTCCAGCAAACAAAAGCCTAACTTTCTTCAAATCTTCAGGCGCAAGTCATTGAAACGCTTGCCGTGCTGAAGATGAAGCTTTCCTACTCATCGCTGTAACTATCAGAGCCATCTGTGTTAAACAAACACGACGCTGGCTTGTTTCTCCCAGAGAGTGGGAGGATGGATGGCAGCTGAGCATTTAGGGAAAAGTCCTTAGTTTAAAAGATTGGATTTCTGAAATAAAGACTACTACGTGCCTCTGCTACCAAGAAAATCACTCTTTAATAGAAAGCCACACAGACTTAAATAGCATTCAGTTAAGGCAACATGAATACAAAAGGTTTACTTGTAACTCCTGGGAGGGAAGAAGTGGGTGTTTCTATAGGTGGTAAAATAATTTTCTCCAGCTTTCTGAGTATACAGCTTTTATATTACTAATAAACATTTTTTGACACTGTTTGATATTCTGCATTGTGATTTACCGTATTCTAAATATATAAAAAATTCCACTAAAATCAGAAAAGGCTTTGGTTATATTTTAAATGTATACAGCATAAAAGAAAACATGCAATTTACAGCCTGATCTTGCCTTTATCTAAATGATTATTATAGTTTCTGGCCAGTAAAATGAAATATCACAACTCTACACCACATATATCATGGTCTTATCTTTACACAATGTAGACTTCAGTAGCAGTGATTTGCTTGCACAACAATGTGGAGTAGATGGAGAAAACTTAGTACGGCTGTACTTACGTCCAGAAATCAGACACATCCACTGAAGAGCAGCAGCCCCTAAACCAGTTCTGCTGCATTAGGCAACTCAAGGAAACACAGGGAAAACTGTAGTCAGAATTATCAGGTTTACAAAAGTTTCCTAAAACATATAGATGTTAGTGGCAGGCCTGACATTAGACTTCCCAGAAGTCATAAAACAAGTTCAGGCCACGTTTTTCTCTCTCTAAAGACAAAGTCTTTGTCTGTTACCAGAGAAAACATGATTCTGGAGCTTCCCTCGCCTTCCTTTGCCACCCTAATTTTCCCAAGGCCATTCAGCTCCAGGGCCTTTAGTTTCATCGGAACATTTGTCTGGGACAGCAATGTGTTGAATGTTTTGAGAAGCAGAACTGAAAGGAGAACGGGAACAAAAATGCAATAACTGTGCTATGCACGTAGGCGATATCCACACCTGCTGGGGAATTGGGCTTCACAAGGGATGCTGTCCACTCCCACCGAGAGCTAGCAAAATCCTTCTGGTGACTTTGACAGGAGTGTCAAACTTCCATCTAAGAGAAGTGCAGGGCTCTTAAAACTTAATTTCATTCATTATAGCTAGCACACATCTTTAAAGGATAACAAATGCTCCAACTGTAAAATTTGGTTCAACATTTTGACTCTTATTCCTAAAACTTATGTTGATCAAGTCCACAGTTCGGGGTTTTTTGGGGTTTTTTGGATTTAAACTTTCAGAATGTTCGCTCTAGCACTTGTATTGATTATATCTGGTCTGTAAGGAATACTTAATGTCAAAAAGCATTACAGAAAATGTGCTATCTTTCTGAATTTTAGCCAGCTGTTTGATGTATAACATTGGCAGTTTAAAGCTCCTGCTGAATTTTAAAACCATTTGGAAAATAAATCAGAGACTTCCGTGGAACTTCGGTGATTTACACCAGCTGGGAATTTGACCCTGAGTCTTTTAGAACAGGCTAATTGCCAATCAATAGGAAAAACTTTCAGTCGGTATGTGAAAAATAGCATTCAACTGCCAGTTCGGCGGTCCCTGGCTTTTCTGGTGGAATTTTTGCCAATTAAATATTCTCAACATTTTTAGTGGTTGCCCAGGTAGCAGTTACAGGTTGCTCAAAGCAGCTGCTATGGCCTCACACGCTTTTGGGGCGGTGGAGAAGGAGCCAGGAAGTACGTGAAGGGTGGGGGGAAATGGGAATACAGCCAGATGGGACTTGTGTGCCGGGATCATTTCTCTCAGCAGATGGGTAGGGAAAGGCAAAGGATTGACTATCGACATGGAGCCAAAGGAGCGAGCCTGGGTGACTGTGTCAAACTGATATCCCACACACATCATCCTGGGAGCTGCCGTGAGTCAAAGCAGGTCTTACTTAGACTAAAAGTGAGCCTAAAATTATCCCCAGCTCTGTGATGCTAACCAGGTTCCTAAACAGGCACAGGAAGAAGGGTGGTGCCAGTAGAGGATGATCTATGTAGGATGTCGAGGTATTGATGCTCAGTGTGTGGACCAAGTATAGATCAAATAGATAGCAAAAGTCAAATACTCAACCTGAACAAGTGCTCAGCACAAGTCTGGCCAACACCTGCCTCTACTGAGGGTCCACAGCATCACCCAAGTATGGGCTTCTATCAGAGGTGCTAACAACCATCTTTTGAGTAACAGCCTCAAAAGCATTTACAGCATTTGCTATAAATGGTTGTAGCATTTGCCCAGGGTCTGGGGCCGATCTCAGCAGCAAGCTGTAGAATTTAGCTTTCTTCTTGCTTCTGCTGTCTATAGTCCTAACATTTTATCTTGCCAACTTGATAGATTAGGCCAATGATTTCATGGTATTTTGGGTAAAGCAGAACGGTCAAGGCCAAACAGAAGACCTAAAATAATCTTAGACCTGGTTTTCTGCTTTTCTGCATATATGAAGCTGCTGGTGAGCTGCTGTCATCAGACACCCCAAACCTGATACAGTAACCCAGCAATATTGATCATTTCATCTGTTCTTGCTAATAATTTTTTTAGTCATATGGAGGATGGATGGAAAAAAACATCTGAAAGATGGCACATTGGCATTTCCCCATCTCGGATTCCTACCTCTTGGCAGCTTGGCTTCTGCAGCAGGTCTGCTGTTCTTGGCTGAGTCTGGAGCAGCAGGCACACAAATGGCCCAGGTGGAATTATCTATTTTTAAACTGATTTCTGCTTCAGCAGAAATTGGAAGCTGATCTATAACTCCAAAAAAGCATCAAATCTCTCTCATACCCACTCCCACACCGAGTTCACATCCCTTGAAGCTTTACTCAGAGAAATCAGCTCCAGGTGGATGAATTTCCTAGAATGTGTATTCATTAGTTACTGCTGGCATAGCACAGTGAAGGTGGGGAGTGTTACACAACCAAGCAATAATGCTACTAATATGTGCTATTATTAAAGCTATTAAAATACCAACTGGCATTCCAGAAAATTTGGTGTCACTAAATACATATTAGGGCTTTATAACGAACTATCAACATGACCGGCCCTGTGCAATCTTGGCAAAGAGAGTTTCAGAGGAACACGTTCACGTCACAGCTTTGTAGTGCCGGGACTGTACTCTGTGGTGGGATTTGAAGGCAGAGCAAGGACAGCGGTGAGCATCGCTGCGGAGCCAGGCCTTGGGTGCAGCGCTGCAGGCAGGCTGTGCTCTCCAGGGCTGCCTGCACCCTGGGCTGCCTGCATCCGGGCCCGTGACGCTGCCGCCCTCCACATGCCGGTGAGCTCCTGGGCAGGGAAGGGACTGGCCACACCACGCAACTGAGCTGTGTCCAGCTGGAGTGTCTGAACAGTGCAAAGCTTTGGAGGAAAGAGGAAGGTGATGGTGAGATGTGACTTCTGGGCTCCAGGGCCCCATCTGCTCTGCACTGGTAGGGGAGTTTCTGGGCTTCTTGGTGGTTGCCATGAGATAACTCCTTGGCCAGTGTATTGGCAGCCAGCTTTGCTAACTCCTGCACATTTACCATTGCTTTTCAATACCTGGAGGATTTTCTCCGGTGCTGGCTGGGAAAATATAGGGTACAGAAGAAATAATAGTTTTCATTTATGAAGGAGAGCATTTGTCTGGGGTTAGCTTGCAGATAGGTTTCTCTGACTGAAAATCTTGTCTGACATTTCTATTCACGTTCATGGCTACAGGTGAGATCAGATAAGTAACATTTGAGCATTGAATCTGAACCTTTCAAGAAACGGCATGTCTATTTTGTGCAGATCCAAGGTATCTCAAACACAGGAGATGTTCTCTGCAGATCAGCTATAAACTTCTGTCTGGGAGCCAAAACCTCCCAGAGGTGCTGGACCACTGCTCAAGCCACACTAAGCTTAACTTATTGGCTGTGGACAAATGACTGAAAACTCATAAAGTCAAATGTCAGTAAGAGCTTAATGCCTATTGTTTTTAATAATTGATGGCTTTTAAGTCATCTGTGCAATCATTCCAATAAGTACTTGCTCTGTTATAGCATGTCCAGCCCGTGAATCTTGAAATGCTTTATGAAGGCCATAAACAACCATTTTACAGGTAGTCAAACTGTAGTCCAAAGAGGTAGTCTTGCAGCTAGCTGATGGCTGGGCCAAGAACAGGACAAGAGTCCCTGAACCCCAAATGAACGCGTTACCCCCAAATCCAAAGGATGACCAGGATCCCGCCTGACCACAAACTATAGCAACTGTGCACCCTGCAAAAAAGACATCACCAAGCACAGCACAGGGAGAGCCTAGTGGACAAATGGTCCTTTCTTTGCCTCAGAAATCTATCATGTTTCCTCTGGAGTCTTTCTCATGCTTTTTTTCCGTGCTTGTGGTTAACAGCACTGGCATAGCTCGTGTCAAGTCAGTGCAGTTATGGCAGTGTACATCTGTTGATCTCCTGATCCTATCTGTTCTCAGCAAAAGCAGATACATGTGAGAAACTGTACCAGAAATGACCTACAGTTTATCTCTACTGGGTGCTTTCATGAATTAAGAAAAAAAAAAAAATCATCGACTTGCAGAAAAAGAACTAAAAATGTGAATATATATACATCATATCCTTTCTTGAATGCTTTTTAACTGGTAAAAGTAGCTTTAATTCACCCTGTTTCCCTTTACTCCTAGAGTGACTTAAAGCAACTTGAGCAAAGGCCCTTTACTTTTGAATAAAACTGCCACACAAGGGTTTTAATACAGTCAGTCCCACTCACTATAAATACACACCTTTAGCTAGCCCGCAGCACCAGCTCTCTCATTCCCAGCTCGCTCCATCCACCTGCTCCCAGTTCCAGCTGCTGAATAGAAAAGTCCTAAATTACCAACTCCTGAGCCTGTGGAAGCAAGCCTCAAAAGATGGTCCTCAGGCTCAAGATCTAGCAAGCAAGGAGGAACTTAACCGAGAAGTTCTGGTGACCCGCCTCGCTGTTGCAGGCTGTTCATGGACCAGTTTTGCTCTTGTACAGCCTGCTCTGCAGTGGTGGGAACGAAGCCTCCCTGGGCACGCACCTTCAGGTGCACGGCACCACTGGGAGAAGAGCTATGAACCTCCCATGTGGTGCCTGGTTAACGTTTATTTAGTTCACGGTATTCAAATCTGGGCTATAGACATAGAAGCCCTGTGAGAACTGTCTTGTCTACTCGCTAAAAATGTTATTGCATATGCAGAATTCAACAGAAAGGATCTGCAGTCTATGAAAAGGTATTTCTTTATGTTGCCACCAAACCTATGAAATGGAAATCTGCTTTAGCTGAAGTGCATTAGCTTTATTTACATGGTTTGCCTGCTTCCTGAATATAATGCAGTTCTTGAATTTTACATTAAAATCTTTACATTTTTATGTTCTGCCCTTTTTTGGGAGAGGTTAATGAAGAATACCCACAATTTTATCGTGTTATCTGAATGACTTGATCTCTCTGACCAGATCAAGCAAATTCCTTCAATCAAGCTTCCAGGCAAGTGTTAATGGGGAAAAATGTAAAATTTACTTTTTAGAAATTTTCTTTCCTTTCAAATAAAATTTGCTCTTTCCTCAAGAGATTGAGAAAACTTGCTCATTAAAATATTAATTGGAAACAGATAGAAAAGGGTCATGAACCGAGTCACATATCTATTGAAATCTGCCCAGAGGAACGCGATTACCTATTTTCTCAACTAGACTTCGTAGCACTGATCAATTCTTTACATTGGAAAACATGGCAAGGTAACCTTTCTAATCTTCTCTTTGCTCAGCGGAAGATTTGATCGTGTAGAAATGAACAAATATAGTTGGAGTTATGACTTCTTTCATATTATCTCCTGGGAAAGGAGTGCTTCCAAAATAAGGTAAACTTTTCTAGTGATTGAAAATAGAAGAGTGACATTGCCTTTCCTTATTCCAGACTTTGCTATTGAGTATATATTTTTACACAATGCAATCCAAATCTTTTTCCAGGATGACTCAAGAGATAGGGGAAAAAAAAAAAAAGACGTTTTCAGTCTGTGCTTGCCTTGGTAACTGTGCGTCCCATTGCTGGTTTCCAGGGCTCTGCTTTCTGAATGGTTCCAAGTCCCTTCCCGCGCCACGGCACTGCTGGTGAAGCAGCACGGCAACAGGGTCAACAAACCAAAGTCCTCCATGAGATTAGCCTGGCCACGCAGGGGAAGGGAATCAGAAATGCAGCCCATTTACCCTGGCAGAGGTGGGCACCTGTTTGCTTCGCTCCCGCTCATGAGGAGCGGGATTTGTACAGCTCCTTGGCAGCTCTGCCCTGTTCTGCTGGACGGGCTTTCAGAGTAATCAGAAAAGAACATTTCTAGGTCTGCAGCAGCATACTGGCACGTGGGCAGGGCTTTCATAAACGTGTCAGGGCTGCCCAAGCATCCCCATAGCCCGCTGTTACACAGCGGTGCTTGCCAGTGAGTTAGGTCTTGCTGGACTAAGGAGGCCTGGTGCACGAGTTCAAGAAGAGTCCAGTAAAAAGTACAAACACGCTCACTTCAAGCCTCCAGCTGTCTGTCACGCTTCTGACTCGTGCCAATGTTTCAGAAGCTTGCAGCTTTTCCAATGGCCGGTTTTCGTTCTCTTTACACCTCTGATTAAGTTTTTAAACAGCACCAAGTGCTTCCATCTGCACACCAAGAGCCCTCACCCCTCCTGATTTCAAACACTGGGAGGAGGTTAGGATCGCTTTGTTTACCGTGCCAAAGAGTACATGCTGTAACAAGTGAATGTCGGCATAAGTGGTGTACCACAAATTTCACTCCGTGGCACTGAGGGAAGGACTGGAAGAACTGGATTTCTGCCAGGCAGTATAAAGGTAAGGTAGCCTGGGAACAGGCAGTGCTGGTAGCTCTCCCCTGCAGAGCCTTGTAAGCAGCAGATCTCATCAGAACCAGGTAAAAAACCTCCGCATGAATTTGCTTATTTTGGTTTAAGCCTGCTACTGTTTGAGCTGGGTCAGTCCTAAGCTAAGGGAGGGATTCAGGTATATCCCACGTGGCCTCCAGCTGCTGTCCCAGAGGGACATGGGACTCCTGTGCATCCTGTGTCATACCTGGCAACCCCATGGAGATACCTGCAAAGAACAGGACAGTTATAATGTGCTGTATATAGACAAGTGAATCATCACCAAGTGTTTAGACAACTGTTTGAAATGGGTTGTTTGTTTTTTTTGTTTGTTTGTTTCAGGCTGCATAAATTTGAGTTTAGAAAAGAAATGTCTGTGTCCTAATGCATAGGGACACTCACAAAGGTGGTTTGTTTTGCTGTGTTTACTAATAGACCTGCACTGGTAGCAACTGTAGTAGCTAAGGTGCTTACATCTCGCACACAGGTATTACCAAACTCCTAAAACACCTCTGCTCAGGTATTTCCTAGTGCTCTAACCCGCTACATTCCTTCAGCACATCAGGCTTTCCTAGGAATGTCTCGTCACCACCTGAGCTCTCTTGCCACCTGGCTGCTTGGAGACCTATTTCACGTTTGCGACTTGGTGGGATTCTCTGGAATTCTCGTCTGTTTGATTGCCAGAGGGTGATTTGCTAAGTGTCCTCAGAGCATATCTCCTGGACATCTGAGGGAGAGCCAGCTAATACTGACAAACCCCAACTCTAATCTCATTTTATTCAACAGGCTAGTATCGTAGGAAATGTGTTTGAAAGACCTGTTTGCTGATCTTGTCTGGGAGCAGAGACTTAATCCCAGGCCTCCTGCACTTCTAACTAAGCTTGGTAAATCTTTACATAGTGATGAAAAAAAAAAAAATCAGAGAAAGTACTTTAGCTAAAACATTACAGTGGTGGGAAAAAGAGTGAGTTTTTGTTCTTTGTACGTATAATGGGATTATTTTCTCAGCACCGAAAGCCAAAGGTGAGGGTGTTGGGGCTGGGAAGGCAGGATGTTCTAGCAGGGGTGTGCAGCTGGGGGTGACCCCAGGACCCCCTGCCCACACCAAAAGGCACAGTCTATGGGGGCTGGAGATGGCAGGCAGAGCCGGTTGCTGGTAACAGGGCCCAGTGACAGCCCCAGATGGGGCAAGTGATGAGCCAGGTCCAAGGGCTGTCCAGAGAGCCCAGTCGGGAGCAGCAGGAGGTGAGGCCAGAGAGGAGATGACAGTGTGGGCCCAAGGGATCCACCCAGGAGACAGGGATGGAGGTGGGCACCCCTGCAATGTCTCTGGGGCGAGAGCTGAAATCGGACTCCTGGCCATGGACTGGGGTAGAGGGAGGCCCAGGGCAGGCTGGGAGGGACAGAAAGGCCATCAGTGCCTTCAGGGTCATGGCAGCAGAAGTGTTTGAACCCCTTCTGTTCAACAATCACCGAGACATGGAAGACCTCCAGGCATGAGATGAGCCATGCCCATGAGAAGCTTCGGGTGCTGTGCCATAGGTACCTCTCCTCACATCCTGGTGCAGCAGGAAAAGGCTCAAAGAAGCTCAAGTTCCCTAAACTCCCAGCATTGTGTCCTACCTGGGTGTTCAATTTGAGAAAAGCAGGGCAAAAGAGTTTTTTGAAGCCTACAAGTAATACATTTAAAACCAGATCCCTCCCTTTAAGGTGAGGGCTCTGCAGGCCATGGATGAGGTACTGGATTAAGACTTCTTGGGACTGCTCTGGCTTTGGTCCTGAACATATTTTGTGGCCATATGAAAGTCTATGATTGTTTTTCACCTTCAAAAAGTTTCTTAATTTACCTTCTTCATAAGAGCTGCTGTGGAAATACTAACACCAATTACTCCTAATGCAATTTCTTTCTCTGACTGGAATTTACATATTTATTAAAACATTGTCTGCCTCATTTAACCTTTAGGATTGAATGGAGAGAGGTTAGGAATGTAGAGAAGTAGAAATACAAGGAAAATGAAAACAGCTTTGGGGGAACCTCCTTTAGTAACAAGCTAAATTAAGGAAGAATAGCTCTACCACACAGATTCTCTGCTGACAAGCTTGGAAACCCCTCCAAATCACTTAGCATCTAAAAACCATGAAATTCTATTTGTTTATGCTCAGTCCCCTCATTTTTAGCACAAAGTTTCTAATATTCTAAATAGCCAGAGGGCCAAAAAAAAAAAAAAAAATAATCAAGAGCTTTATGCACAGACGTAGCAAGCAACTTAAAATGTACATTGCTTCTTTTGGGAAAAAAATAGCTGAACTATGTGAAGAGTATCTACTAAAAGATGTTCTGGAGGATGCTGAGCATCATTTCACAAATATATTGCTCAATCTGTCAAATTTATTTACATGTACACAGAAAGGCCTGCTATAAACATTACAGCATTGGTTACTGCTCTTAACAGTGTTAGTGTTGATAACAAGACTGTGTGTTTGAGTTTTATTGTGCACATTAATTCCCACCGGTCTGGCATTGTGTGCATTAAAATATCTATTTAACAGACGATAAGCAGGGGATACAATATAAAAAAAATAACTGTCAGAATTGACACGTACTCAAGATGTTGTCTTCCTACTAAATTAATGACAATAGTAATGGTAGTGAGATTTCAAAAAGTCACGTTCTTCTCTTGGAGAGACACAGTTGGGAAAGGAACGTGACGCTGGCAGGTAGACAGTCTCCATCGGTGCAGAGTGGCAGAGCCTGTTAATCTTTGCCAGCTCATTGTGTTTGCACGCGCCGATGGCAATAAAGTGCTGTCACTTGGAAGTATTTATATCAAGGTACTACAATCATTTTTTATGCAGTTGAGCAATGTATGAAATAGAATGGGTTTTCGGCTGTTTTAACACCTATTTGTGACGTAAGAAAACACCTTACAGCCTGAGCAGGGCCTGCTGCGTCCCTGTTTATCAACACACTGGAGGGCATAGGTTATGATAAATCTGCTTTTACCATTAGTTCCACTTGTGAGCAGCATAAAGCAGCCCATAAAACAAATCAACAAAACAAGATTTTAGAAGTGAGAATGCAAGGTTGTGGGGTTTTTTAAATTAAATCATAAATAAAATGTCACCTGTCAAAATACACCTCCTCCTTTTCCTAGGGAGGTGAGTAGAAAAAAGAGAAAAGTGCAATGGGTAGGGCAGAAACGCAGGCAGTGGTTTAGGAATTCGGTCGCTTTTCCCCAAATTAATGCCCTGAAGGGAAAGGCTCCGGCCACGGCATGACCCCAGCTCAGAGCACCCACCACCTGCAGAGGAGCAAGCCAGAGGAGGAGGTCATCCTGCTCCTGCTCAGGGTGAGCTGTTGGTGCCCTGGGCCAGGTTGGACCCTCAGAGCCAGGACAGCACCAGGGCTTCTGAAAGAAACCCGCAGGCAAAAGGCAAGGCTTGGGGAAAAAAAAGAAAAGATTTGGAACAACTGTGAGAGATCATAATTTTCAACTGCATTTTCCAGCAGTTATGTCCTCTTATTTCCAAGGGATCCAGATAATGCAACCCAGATGCTTCTCTGGCTATCACTTTAAAGACTTCAAATTTTTTTTTCAGTCAGGAAATGAAAAAATCCTTTTATACGTGTTTCATTTCAAGAAATGATTTTGCCTTCAGCTTTTAAACTTATAAGTAAATACAAAATGAAAATGAAAAGTAATTTAAAATGTCAAACAAACTTTTTTCCAGAATATTTTTATATTGTTGCAACTTTCCCCTTTTTACTGAGATTGTATTTTGGAGAAATAGTAAACAATTTAATACATCTCAGAAATATGTTTAATTAAAAGTAGTGCCCTTTTTAATGCAAAACAGCTCTACCTCCTGCACTTCAAATACTAAAGTCACACTACTCTAAAACATTTGCTCGATGCATTCTGCAGAATGCTACATATCATTTGGGCATTTCCACCCCTGCAGGGGGTCTTCGACATCTCAAAGCCAGAGATGTTTAGAATGCAAATAAACATGATGGGGATATTTTTTCTAACATTCACACTGCGGACAAGAAATACCACCCAAATTCGAGAAATGGGGCTAGAGAAGCAAGTTCAGTAAGTCACCTGCACCTTTCAGTGACCCTTGCCCAAAAACNATATTTTGCTGCTTCTTGTAACTCTCAGTTCATTTCCCTACCGTCGTTTCCTACAGGAAAAAAAAGAAAAAAAAAAAAAAAAAAGAAGAGATGGTTTTCTTTCAGCCTGTCAGAGTCCATGCTCCTTGCAATAATTTCATTTTTTTAAACTGGAAGTAGAAATAGCAAAAAATGCCACAAGATATACTACTCTGATGATCCTACCAAAATCAAGAACAGAGAAATTACTGGAAATTGCATTATAAAACCTCACCTAGGGAAGTTGCCTGGGTTCAGGAAGCTTAGATGAGTTTCAGTTACAGCTGGACAGCTTTCTGCAAGCCGAGCAAAGGTTTTGAATATTCAGGTCTCTGCATTTCCTCTTGTTTATGAAAACATTGGTTTTAATATTTATACGTATGTATATAAACATCAGATTTTATACTTTATCCAAAAATTTCAGCAACATAGAAAGTCTAGCATGTAAAAAGGTTACAAAACCAGACACTAAGTTTACTGGCTTTGGGCAGAATTGAAGGTTCTTCCCTTTGGGGTTTGAATGCTATTAGGTTTTCATTCGGCAAAGAGCAAACACCTCAAAAAAACTTCTCTAAGGGTCGCAAGCCAGCTGTTCCTTTCTACCACATATAAGCTGCAAAACTCAACAAAACATTGCTATCTCCTGCTACTGTTGCGTTTGCTATTGCTTCAGCAAAACTATTCTTCCCCCTCAATTTTCTGCTTTGCTTCTGCAAGAATTCTCTATATCCCCTGTCAAGAGGTTACATCCAGCTGAGTTCAATGATAGACATTCACCCACTGGCAAACACAGCTGCTTCTGAAATTCTGCTTGGCTGAAATATATCCCTGTGAGGTGAGCAGGATAATAAGGTTTTCTTTCTTGTAGCGAAACCTTTGCTTGAGTCTGTTCCACATCGTCCTACAGGACTGAGCTAGTTAAGAATGCTAACAACAGCTGCAATAGCTAATGGGCTTGGAAGCTGATTTGCATAATGAAAAATCTGAATTAATGTTAACTAATTAACTTGGGAAAATGGTGTTTCAAAGAAAATATATTCTTCCCTTCAGAAAACAGTAAAATATATGGAAGGTTCATATAGTCACTTAATTGCCAAAAAGGCTAAAATATTAGGCTAAAGGTGGGGGAAAAAAATAATATTATTGTATTATAAAATATGATGACCCAAAAGAAAAATGCAGGACAAATGTTAGGAAAATTTTACAACGGATCTAGTTATATTGTGAATTCTTTTCACAGAAATCTTTAAACTATTAATTTCCATACAGACATGTCAGAGACATGGTTACCAACTGTGAGCCCAGGACCACAGGCTGGTGTGGCCAGATTTCTAACGATGGAGAAAGCACAGAGTGAGCACTGCGGACAGGACAACTAGATGAATCCCTTGCACCAGGACACACGCCAGCCACTCAGTACCTATATTTGAGGGATTTCACACACCGATGCCCCATCGCTTCCCTCCATACATGTAAATCTCACACTGCTCACCAGTGGATTGATAGTTGCTATTACTCTTGCAGTTCTCCACAAGGACAAAGGTGGAATAATGACCAGATTAGAGGAGGAGTGGAACCAGAAAGGGGGAGTTCAAGCAGATTTGGAGTGATTCCCTCAAAATATCTTACACTTTGGATCCGGGGAGGGCAGGAAAGAGCAGGGATGTTGTTGGATAGTCATGGGTCCTGGGTAGCCTCCTCGCTGGGGTAAAGAAACTTCAAAGACCATCGTGTCCCCCCACCCAGGGGCAGCCGGCCCAAGTGGACTGTGAAAGACACTTGAATGTTTGTGGCTTTAGGCATTTCGCTCCCTGACACATCTCATCTTTTACTGACCTAAATTCACGTTTTGGCAGTCGCTTCAGGGCATTCACAGGCGGCTGCCTCCACTTTGAAGATGGAAATGTTATAAATGTTAAACACCCCTGTGATTATTTACATGCAAATTTACATTGTATCAGTCATTTACATTATAGCAATCAAAACGATAAGGTCAGAATTCAGCAAAAGGTCAAAAGTCAGCATTTTCTGCCTGAAAATAACGTGCCACTGAAAAATATTTGAACAACTCTAAACTGAGCTCAGGTGGAACGACTGATAGGTACCACGCGTCCTTTCCTCAGATATCAGACATAAAGCTTTCAAAACTACAATGAAGTAGTTACACACTGCCTTCCTGTGGCTCCTGAAAATATTTTCACTCCAAGTTTCACCATAAAAATGCATCACTGCAGAGCAGTTGTTCCTCTGATCCATTTACAGAGTAATCCTCGCCCTCAGCTCGTGGCAATTTAACAACCCTATAGCACAACATTCTTTACATTCTAAATCTTCAGGTAACCCTACAGCCTGGTCCTACTCATGGTACTGTCAATGAAAAAAAAATATGTTAATCTTGATGGCACAGGATCAGATCCTTAGGCAAGGCATTTTATCAGCTCTTTTTTTAAGGACTGGTAATAAATCCAGTAAATGAATATAATTACTTGACCTCCTCAGTAAATATACAACTATTCTCTTTCCTTTGTTCCTTTCTATTAGCAAACTTTAAGTTTTTAGTATTTGCTTGCATTTTTCACTCTCCCATCCTATTTTTGATTTGCTCCTTTGCTCTCATGTAAGGCCAAGTTCTTTTTCTTCCTCCCCTTTATTAAGAAAATTTGTGGTATAAGAGGGTGCTGACTCTTTTCAACCTATATTTCCATTCTGCAGTGTTTTAGTTTTACCTTGCATGAACAGACTCAGAGTTATTCACAAATAAAAGCAAGAAAATATCTATGTCCACTTGATTTTTCCTCAGAGACAAGAAGAGCCACTGAATAAGTAAATTGTATTCGCTGGGAACCAGAGTACATTTTCTGAGTTAGTAGCAGTTTTCAGGGAATTAGTTGTAGTAAATAGCTCAAGTTTCATAGGCTGGTGGGCATAGGGTAAATTTAGCGGTAACAATCAGAGAAGGAAAAATCTTTCTCCCTCAAGGAAAAAAAGATAGTTGGAGAAAAATAGTATAAAGCATTTGTTCAGTGAAAGAGTAGTATCTAGGAAAAGAAATGCTAAAAGAGTATAACAAATATCAGTGACTGACAAACTAGTGGCTTCATCTAACCGCAAAAAAACCCAAACCCAAACAATTACATTTTATAGCGGTGGGACATCATCAAGCAGTGTCCCTGTGCTTACAATATTGCACACTGATCTGAGCAAGACCCTACTTCAAAAATATGGTGAGCATTGTAAACAATTTAGGGAAAGAGAACATGAACGGGAACTGAAGAAACCATCATATACATTAAGAAAAAAAAAAGATAAAAATGACTGATTACACAATGATTTGTGGTAAAAGAGGACAAAATCATAGGCTATAATAAAAATCGTTGTAGATAGAAGGAAAGGGAGGGTCTATCTTGCCTGATGTCAAAGGTTGTAAATAGAAACAATGGACTAAACCTAGGAAAGGAGGGAAAGTCTGGTGAATATCAGAGTAACATGAAAGTTGTAAGATTTTGTTCTGTGGGAAGTATTTGAAAAGAATATGTGAAGTAGGGGGTGTACACACATTGATAAAGAACAGACCAAGTGGTCTATTAAGCTTTATGTCACTTGGAAGATTTTGACATCTATATTCAGAGAATGAAATGTCGTTAACCTCAATATTATTGATACTTTCAATAAAAGAAGTTAATCTGGCATCTCGTTCCTGTATAAGAAAAATAGAAAATGTTGTAGTTAATATACAAGTTGTCATTGTCTAAATTGTTTTGGATGAGAACTAGAAGAACTGAAGCATTTTAGGCTATCACAACTCGTTCTGCAATTTTCTAATCCCTGCAGTGCACCACAAAGACATTCACTTGCAACTGTAACTCTATTATCTGCAAAAAGATGCCCGGTTGTTTCACATCATCATCCATCTGAATCCTCCCATCCTCCCTTTGCAGAACTGACGGGGAGAATGATGCTCATTGTCAAACACATTTCCATGGGCTGGGCCAAAGTTAATTACACAGGACTTAGGCTGGCTTAGACCTGTTTAGGATCCAGCACGTGACAATGCTCACTGAATAACGAGCACTACCCTACTAATGTGTGATGTAACCATTAACTCAAGGGCAGTCACAGAGAAAGCTATAAAGGAGGTAAAACCAGTAAAGCATAGACACTATTTGTTAGGTGCCAGCTGTTAATTCAGGGTAGTGAGTTAATTTTTAAGGGAAGAATTTGCCGTAAGAGAGTCGTGCATGCTCCCACAGCTCCCAGATGGATTGCACCTTGCTGGGATATGGAACCCAGTCTGGGAGCAATGGCAAGGACAGCGCAAACAATTTTTCTTCCTTGTCTGTTGTCATTACCCATTTTGCTACATTTTATGACTCCTGCTTCCAGATGGCAATTTATAGCTTAGCTGAATTGAAAAAAAGGGTAATTTTTCTCCCTGTTTTGCAGATATATTATTTCATTGTGATATACATTGTATATCACAGCAAATGTATATTGTGTTTTCAAGTACTGCTGAAAAAGCATGGGCAGTATGCTAGGGTGTTTTTCCCCAGGCACAGTTTTACCTATGGTGGTGCAGAGAAGAGACGGAAGAAATGCTGGCTCCATGCCAGCAATGCCATCCAGAGGGACCTTGACAGGCTTGAGAGGTGGGCATGTGCAAGCCTCATGAGGTTCAACAAGGCCAAGAGCAAGGTCCTGCACGTGGGTCAGCGCAATCCCAAGCACCGCTATAGGCTGGGCAGGGAATGGATCGAGAGCAGCCCTGAGGAAAAGGACTTGGGGGTAT